>AWOL01S0006837.1:90065-102237 GCA_000715115.1 Nicotiana otophora | reverse complement strand
CAAAGCAACCCGATATATGTGGAGACCTTACCCCATACCCCAAAACAAACCCTATATATACCTAAGTCGACCGAGAAGGACCTGCTCATCAAGCATATGGCGGAATAACTCAAGAATCTCTCTAGAAGAGTTCAGAATGTTGAAGGTGGTAAAGGCATTGAAGTTTGAATTATGAAAACTTGTGCATTCAATCATATGTAGAGCTGCCAGAGGGGTACAAACCTCCCAAATTTGAAATGTTCGATGGAACTTATGATCCAAAAGTGCATCTGAGTACATATTGTGACAAGCTTGTAGGAGTGGGCAAAAACGAACAAATCTGCATGAAACTATTCATGAAAAGCCTCACAGGAGATACATTGTCCTGGTATATCACCCAGAATCCGAAGAAGTGGGCGAGTTGGGTAGGCATGACATCAGACTTTATGGAATGGTTCATGTTCAACACCGAGAACGCAACAGATGTTTTGTACATTCAAAACCTCAAAAATAAACCAACAGAGACCTTCCATAAATATGCTACTCGGTGGAGGTCTGAGGCTGTAAAAGTAAGACCAGCACTCGAAAAGGAACAAATGAATAAGTTCTTCGTCAGAGCTCAAGACCCGCACTACTATGAAAGGTTGATGGTTATTGGGAATAACAAATTTTCCGACATCATCAAGCTAGGAGAAATAATAGAAGAAGGGATTAAAAGTGGGATGGTGACGAATTTTGAAGCACTGCAGGCCACAAATAAAGCCTTGTAATCGGAAGGTATCTCGAAGAAGAAAGAAGTGGGTGTTGTAATGGTGACCTAGGGTCCTAAGTCTCCCCCCATATACCAAACACCTCTACCTACATACCAAACGCCTCCACCCACATACCACCCTACACCCCCATGTATCATCAACCAACTACCACCTACAACACCTATAACACTCAACCCGCATATTATCACTCACGACTACACGCCCGCCAAAATTTCCAAAATCCAAGACCAAACTTCGACCGCAGACCACCTAAACAATACACCCCAATTGCTGAACCCAGAGACCAACTATACGAGAGACTGAAGGATGCTGGTTATGTCACTCCCATTCCTGCCATTGCCACAGAGAATTCTTCTTAGTGGGTGAACCCCCAAAAAACCTGTGCCTATCATTCAGGCATGAAGGGTCATATCATTGATGAGTGTCGCAAACTGAAGGTAAAGACTCAGACATTAATCGACACTAAAGTCATATAGGCAGAGGAAGCTGCACCAAATATTCGTAGCAATCCTCTCCCGAATCATAAAGGTGAGGGAGTGAATGTGATAGAGACTAACGATGAATGGGATCTGAAAGGGTCAAATGGACTCATTCAAGAGGGACATGATCCAAAAATATCTTCGGTCACCCTCACACCCGTTGTGGTACAAACCAAAGTACCGTTTGAAGTCGAGGTAACCACACCCTTCACTATGATGGTAGCTCCCACGCCATCTTACAAGTCTGATGCTATCCCATTAGATTATGTTGGGGAAGCAAGGAGGAAAGTAAAAATAAAAATGGAGGAAACAGGTGCGGCACAAGGCATGACTAGAACTGGCAGAGTTTATACACCTGAGCACTTGGGAGGAACAAGCAAGGATGCTACATCTAAGCTGCCTGTTGTTGAGACTGGCCCTGATACCTTTGGAGAAACGTACAAGCAAGGGAATACATTGTCGTCGATTATCTGAACAAAACTCCCGCTCAGATATCCATCTTGTCACTACTGCAAAACACCGAGGCACAGAGGAATGCCTTGATGAAAGTGCTGAGTGAAGCTTATGTACCCTCCGACATCACTAGTGGGGAGAAGGCCAACATGGTCGGGTAGGTATTGGAAATCCACAAAATCATCTTTCACGAGGATGAATTACCACCAGAAGGACTAAGACATAATAGGGCACTACACATCACAGTGCAATTTGAGGATAAGTTCATCGCCAGGGTCCTGATAGATAGGGGTTCAAGTCTCAATATATGCCCACTAACTACTCTAAAGAGGTTGGGTAAAGGCCTGCACGATATACATATAGGAAGTATGATTGTGGATCCCAAAGAGCCATAATCGGAGGAATCAACCTCAACCTACAAATGGGCCCGACTTGGTTTAATGTTGAGTTCCATTTTCTGGATATATCTGTTACCTATAATCTATTGTTGGGACGACCCTGGATACACGCCGCTGGGGTAGTGGCTTCTACTCTGCATCAGGCTGTGAAGTTTGAATGGAATCATTAAGAAGTGATTATCCATGGGTAGGGAAGCAACCCTATCTACACCAATCAGACCGTTACAATCATCGAGAATAGGAAGAAGATGGGTGGAGAATCATACCATCGCATTGAGCGGGTCAATGCAATTGAAAAGGATTGATGGTGGAGTAACAAGATAGAAAGCATATTAATATGGATAGAATATGAACCTGGCAAGGGTCTCAGCAAAAACCTCCAAGGGGTCACCAAACCCGTACAATCGCAGTGTCATGGCACAACCTTTGGGCTCGGATATGAATATACTTGGCAAGAGTACCAGGATTGGTCGCCGCCATGGCATGGTCCTTATTATCCGCTGGAACAACCAGTACCACCTCTGCACCAGACATTTCATCAAGCTGACATAATGTGGGGATCTGAGGAAGATGAAGTCTTAGCTGGCATGAAGAAACTATTTCTGGATGAAGAAGATATGGATTGCAGTGCGATAGTTGAGGAGGAGGAGGAGGAGAAAGACCTTACCATTCAGACCATGGGGAAAGGAGCTATTCTAAAAAACTTGACTGCTGCAACATCCCGGGCCCATCGAGTTCCTGGGTAGCTTGGCAGATTAGCATCAGTTATTTTTAAGCATTTGAGACATTTTCAGTATTTTGATTTGAAATAATTTCTCGAGTCATCGAGACACATTTGTTAACATTTTAAAGATTTCAATTAATGCATTGCTACTTTTCGTATTTACTATTATTCTTTACCTTTTCTCTTTTTACAGCATTATTATTACCTATCCCGATGAACCTGTGATTGTGACATGTAATAAAACAACGCAATATAAGGATAGTGATTTAGAAGACCTAGAAGATGATACGATACCTGAGGAAATCGTCAGAGAAGTGGAAAATTTTGAAAACAAGCCAAAGTCCAATTTGGACGAAACTGAAGTAGTTAACTTAGGGGATTCCGAACTGGTCAAGGAAACATGCATAAGCATTCATCTATCACCGTCAGAGAAAGAGGAGTACATCAGATTCCTAAAAGAATATGAAGATATATTTGCATGGTCCTACGATAATATGACGGGTTTGAGCACATCCATAGTAGCTCACAAGTTACCCACTAATCCTACATGTCCACCGGTAAAGCAGAAGCTCAGAAAATTTAAGTCGTACATGAGTTTGAAGATAAAAGAGGAGGTCACCAAGCAGATCAAAGCCAAGGTTCTTAGAGTGGTCGAGTACTCGACTTGGTTGGCAAACATCGTGCAAATTTTGAAGAAAGATGGGAAAGTCAGAGTATGTGTTGACTACCGAGATACAAATAGAACAAATCCCAAAGATGATTTTCCGTTGCCTAATATACACATATTGATGGACAATTGTGCCAAACATGAACTCCAATCCATTGTGGATTGCTTCGCAAGGTACCATCAAATCAGGATGGATGAGCAGGATGCTGAAAAGATAGCCTTCATCACTCCATGCAGAATATATTATTATAAAATGATGCCATTTAGTCTGAAGAACGCCGGAGCCACCTACATGAGAGCCATGACAACTATTTCCATGACATGATACACAAAGAGATATAAGTGTACGTGGATGAAGTTGTCATCAAATCCAAAAGGAGTACGGATCACATAGCGTATCTGAGGAAATTCTTCAACCGGCTTCGAAAATATAACCTGAAAATGAATCCTACAAAGTGTGCGTTCGGAGTCCCTACCGAGAAATTGTTAGGATTCATCGTCACTCGCAGTGGAATTGAGTTAGACCCATCAAAAGACAAAGCAATCCAAAACTTGCCACCTTCTAAGAATAAGAAAGATGTGTTGAGCTTTTTAAGGCATCCTAATTACATCAGTTGCTTCATAGCACAATCAATCGTGATATATGAGCCGATCTTCAGGATGCTGAGGAAAGATGTTGCAACAAGCTGGACTGAAGAATGCCACAAAGCCTTCGATAAAATCAAGGAGTATTTATCTAAACCACCCATTTTGGTCCCACCAGGACCATGAATACCCTTCTTGCTTTATTTGTCCGTATTGGATGGAGCTTCTGGCTGTGTTCTGGGACAACATGATGAGACTGGAAGAAAGGAGCATGCGATATATTGTCTTAACAAGAAATTCACACCCTACGAAGCCCAATACTCTTTGCTGGAATGTACCTGCTGTGCTTTGACATGGACAACTCAGAAGTTGAGAAATTATTCCTGTGCATACACTACATATCACATATCAAGGATAGACCCGCTAAAATACATTTTTTAGAAACCCATGCTTATGGGTAAGCTAGCAAAGTGACAAATATTGCTGAGTGAGTTCGACATCATCTATGTATCTCTAAAGGCGATCAAAGTGCAAGCATTGGCGCATCATCTGATAGAAAATCCCGTAGACAAAAAATACGAACCATTGAAAACGTATTTTCCCGATGAGGAGGTGTCGTTCGTGGGAGAAGATATCACCGAAGCATATGATGGTTGGAAAATGTTCTTCGACGGAGCAGCAAACTTCAAAGGAGTAGGTATTGGAGTTGTCTTGGTATTAGAGAATGGTCAACACTATCCGGTATCCGCAAAACTCAGGTTTCCATGCTCCTACAATATTGCGGAGTATGAAGCCTGCATCTTGGGACTCAGGTTGTCCATTAACATGAATGTTTAGGAGCTGTTAGTAATTATAGATTTCGATCTATTAGTGCATCAGGTTTTATGAGAATGGGCTAAAAAGAACACCAAAATATTGCCATATTACAAGAGTTGATTAAAAGGTTCACAAAGATAGAATTCAAACATGTTCTGAGAATTAAAAATGAGTTAGAAAATTCATTGGCCACTCTATCTTCCATGATACAACACCCAGACAAGAACTTTATTGATCCTGTCCCAATAGGAATTCATAAACAACCAGCTTATTTTGCTCATGTTGAAGAAGAGAGCGATGGAAATCTGTGGTCACTCTACCCATACTCAGAAGCACATGCTTTGAAGATTAGCGAACCATTTATTTTAAAGCGGAGGAATTCTGTATAGAAGAACTCATGACTTGGGGTTAGTACGGTGCGTCGATGCCAAGGAAGAATCCAGATTGCTCGAGGAAATACATGCCGGAACTTGGGGACTGCACATGAATGGCTTCTTCTTAGCCAAGAAAATACTAAGATCATGGTATTTCTTGATGACTATGGAAACAAACTGCATCAAGTATGTTCAGAAATGTCACCAATGCCAGATACATACTGATATGATACGAGTGCCACCCAATGAACTCAACGCAACAAGTGGACCCTGGCCTTTCTTCGCTTCAGGCATGGATGCCATCGGTCTAATCGAACTCGCTGCTTCAAATGGGCATAGGTTCATTCTAGTGGCCATAGATTATTTCACAAAATGGGTCAAAGTCGCATCTTACAAAGCTGTTACTAAGAAGGTCGTCGCATATTTTGTTCGGGATCGCATTGTTTGTCGATTCGGAATGCTAGAGTCAATCATCAATGACAATGCCGCCAATCTCAATAGTGACCTAATGAAGTCCATGTGTGAAACTTTCAAGATCAAGCATAAGAATTCCATGGCATACATGCCGCAAATGAATGGAGTTCTAGAGGCCGCCAACAAGAACATCAAGAAGCTACTAAGGAAAATGGTATATAATTACAGGCAATGGCACGAGAAGTTGCCATTTTCTCTGCTCGGGTATCGTACCACCGTTCGCACATCAACTGGGGAAACTCCTTACCTATTGGTTTATGGCACTGAAGTAGTTATTCCTACCGAAGTAGAAATCCCTTCTTTGAGAATTATACAAGAAGCAGAGCTCAGCGATGCAGAATGGGTACAGAGCCGCTATGAACAACTGGCTCGCATTGANATATAATTACAAGCAATGGCACGAGAAGTTGCCATTTTCTCTGCTCGGGTATCGTACCACGGTTCGCACATCAACTGGGAAACTCCTTACCTATTGGTTTATGGCACTGAAGTAGTTATTCCTACCGAAGTAGAAATCCCTTCTTTGAGAATTATACAAGAAGCAGAGCTCAGCGATGCAGAATGGGTACAGAGCCGCTATGAACAACTGGCTCGCATTGATGGAAAGTGAATGAATGCATTATGTCACGGTCAACTCTACCAGAATAGAATGGCAAGAGCTTTCAACAAAAAGGTCATGCCAAGGCAATTCACACCGAGGCAGTTGGTGCTAAAACGGATCTTCCCACATCAGGATGAAACCAAGGGGAAGTTCTCACTCAACTATAAAGGTACCTACATGGTTCATCGAGTATTAACAGGAGGAGCACTCATACTTGCCGAAATGGATAGAGAGATTTGGCCAAAACCTATCAACTCAGATGCATTCAAGAGATACTATGTTTAGGACTGTTTACATTTCTTCGCTTGATGTAACTAAACTACGCTTGACCTGATTCCCGTTTAAGAGAGGATGAGTAGGCAACCCTGTGGGTTCGGTCACATCTTAATAAAATCTTCATTGTCTCCATTTCTTGCATGAGGCTAAGTATTGCCTCCCTAATTTGCATAAGGCTAAGCACTGCCTTTATTTGCATTAGACTAAGCATTGTCTCCATTTCTTGCATGAGGCTAAGTATTGCCTCCCTAATTTGCATAAGGCTAAGCACTGCCTTTATTTGCATTAGACTAAGCATTGTCTCCATTTCTTGCATGAGGCTAAGTATTGCCTCCCTAATTTGCATAAGGCTAAGCACTGCCTTTATTTGCATTAGACTAAGCATTGTCTCCATTTCTTCTATGAGGCTAAGCATTGCCTCCTTAACTGCGTAAGGCTAAGCACTGCCTTTTTCTCCATGAGACTAAGAATTGTCTCCTCTTCTTGCATGAGGCTAAGCACTGCCTCCCTAATTGCATAAGGCTAAGCATTGCCTTTCTTTGTATGAGACTAAGCATTGTCTCCATTTCTTGCATGAGGTTAATCATTGCCTCCGTAATTACATAAGGCTAAGGTAACCGTTCTTCAAATGGGAGCAATCTTTGCTCCGCTTTCTGTTCACAACATTCACATCCTTCAATTGTTTCAAACGTAACCAACTACCAGTAATTACCTACCTTTTATTATTTGACCATTCTAATATCTGCCTTGTGACAAAATCGTAACATTTCAAATTCATATTTACGACTCCGAATAAATTCATCCGATACTATCACACCCAAAAGAACCCTCTCTGAAACATGCAAACATTCTTATAACAACTCCATTAGTTTTGTTCACCGTTGGATTGATAACTACAATACCAGGGATGTTTAGGCAACTCAGGAACCGGGGTTCGGCCTCCATATTTTCATATCACATCATTCCTCACTCAATTCGGCCAAATTGGTCATCATTTTCTTTACCCGATAACTTTTTCATCATTTTCAAGTAAAGAGGGGCAGCTGTTGATACCCAATTTTGCCTCATATTTTCTCAAATAGTATATATACCTTCAAAATATTATTTCGCATCATTCTTTAGTTTACAAAATCTATATAAGCATTTTCTATAATTTTCCATAATTTCTAAAGCTTTAAAATTGATTTTGTTACATTTAAATTACTTGAATATTTATTATTTACTCCTTCAAATCATTTGGTGATGATTTAATCATCTAAAATTATTATTTGCATCCATAACAGATTGTTTCAAATGTTTTTACTTCATTTTTTACACTAGTATTTTAGGCTATTTGCACAACCTTGCAATAATAGACTATATTTTACAACTTTATTGCATTTGTCATTTTATTCAAGGTCAAAATAAGTTTCTACATTTTTTATAATCTTCTACTATCGTTTTAAAGTATTAAGTTGCATAGATAGCATTTGTTTAACTATTTATTATTTAATTTTTCCCCTTAATCTCTTATTTAAAAACTGGCCCAATTTTAGGCTAATATTCGAATCAATTTTGGCCCAAAAACTTAGCCCACTCACTCTCCTCTTCAGCAGCCCAATCCAAATGACCCCTTAATCTCAACCCAGGCGGAACCCGTTTCAAATAACCCGCCCTGTCTCCATTGTGATCGTGACCGTTGATCTCACATGATCAATGGCACATAACACACCTATCCATTTCTTTATATTCCCCCTTACCCAAAACCCTATCCCATTTCTTACCGACCCGCCGCCCTGAAATCCCTAGAATCCCCCCTCATCTCTGAAGAACCATAATCACCTCCCTTTACCAATCCCCCTCCTAATTCTGTTAACAATGGGATTCACCCGTTATTTACTTAACATACTTATGTTCCTTCGTTACCGGTCGCTTCTTTACGGTATTACATAGTACTTGCTCCATTTTTGGTAAATATCAATCTTCGAATCAAGGGAGATCAACTTCACCCTTCGGTATTTGGATGATATTTTGTCCATATGCATCATGACAAGGTCGTACGGGTTCGATACAGTGAGCTTTTTGACTATTTTGTGGTTCTCCATCATGAACTAGGGTTTACCTAATGTTTCTCCTAATCTGATTAAATTGATTGTGCATGTTATTATTTCCTTATTTATGTTTGATTTTACAGTGTTTCCTTATTTGTTTACTTAATCTCTACTACTATATAAACCCCTCCCCATTCCCTTTTGAAACAGACTTTTCTCACGAGATTCACTAAAGAACTAAAGGTTGTCACTCTATTCTGTCATTCTCTTGTTCTATACTTTGGCTCTTGGCCGACTGAAAGCCAAGGCCACCAGAATTCGATTTTGTCAACTTTTCTTGGTGCGAGCATTGCCCGGGGTTAGTTTGAAGCCTTTGGGAACTCTAACGCACTAAGATTCTGGGTTGTATTGCTTTTTGCTGACGTTCAGAGTATTGTGGAGTTTGTTTTTTCTTGTTTGTCTATTTGTCAAGTGATAAATGGTAAGTTCCTTAGCTTTTGCACTTTTATTCTCCTGTGTTCATGATCTTCATATTCATACCCCTAAATTTTCATCACCTAATGTGTTTCTAGAACATCTCTATCTGCAACCCTGTTGACATTGAACTCGTTTTGTGATCTGAACTTCTTTAGCATTTGATTTTACCTAAATCTACAAGTTCTGAGATATGTTTATGCTTAACTTGAATAATTTGGACTCTCTTAAGTTCATTTAGCCTAATGTGTTGGTACCCGAATGTTTACATTTACTGCTTGGCATGAGTTTGCTTCCCTGCTTTGTTCTGGGTTACTGTAATGACGGACTTGTATCTATAATGTGTCCTAATCTATGACCTTTATTCTAGCTATGACCTACTCCCATGGTATTTTGTCACTCATTATTTCTTCGGTTTGCCTAATCCTATATCCCCTGGTGATTACTTGGGACCTTTAGACTAGCCATCTTAACGTGTGTTTCCTTATAATATTTGATACTGTTTTGTCTTAGTGATATAAGTTGGCATGTCTACTTTCTGGTGTTGTGATAGATATTCAACATAATTTAGACCCCTAGGCTTTAAATCATTTAAGTTATTGCTCTACTTTAGACTCGTTTGGCATTGTGTACCTTTGTGTGTTAATCTACTTTACACTCGTTTTGAACTTGTGATATAAACTTGTCCTTTGAGTTTTTTGTTGATTCTCTTTGCTTGTATGTTCTTTCTTTAATCATCCCTCCTATGTCTGCTTCTAAAATATAAGTTCATCACTTCAAATCCTATCACTTGATCATTGTCATCTCACTCTCATTTGTTACCAACACTATTCTGAATCTATCACTCTTGGCCGGCTGAAAGTCAAGGCCCAAAACACACTTTATTGACCTCCCTAGTGTGAGTACTGCTCAGGGTCCATTTGAGACCCTGGTGAACTCTGACACCCTAGGATTTGGGGTTCTTCGATCACTCTCTTTGCTGCTGGAACTTGAGTTGTCTTTGGCATTTAGCATTTCTTCCTCACATTATTTGTATAATTTGCAAACTGGGTTGTGTAAGTGATTTCTATTTAATTCAATATTTGGGTTATATGGGCAATTTGTGACTGTTTGGTTTGGCTTGGGTTCCCCTATGACTTTTGGGTTGTGCTGATGGGCATAGTCCCCTGTTTGGATCTGGGCGTGCTATTTGCGAAGAAGGAGTTTGTTGAAGGCCCAGGCAATACTGCGTATCTCCTTTAGGCCTGCTGTAGGCCTACTATAATTTCTTGTGTAATATTTGTACTTATATTCCTCATCTCGTCTGTAATAGTTTTGTAATAAATAATTGGGGTGTTAGTGAAATTGGGAAAACGGTATATTCCAATGTTTGCATTAAATGGTAGAAAACATGCCTATGGGCTTCGTATTATTTACTTGTTATTTTATCCAACCTGCCATATATGCTATTTGAATTTCCATGTACACTAGCAGAAATTCTGCCATTAGGGGAATAACACACTCGCACAACTTCTTTACTATCGAAGAATGAGCTTAAATACTCTATTTATTCCCATGTACACTGCTATGTGTCACTAGACAGCATGCCTATAGGAAACAAATGCTAATAACCATCCTTCAATTTTCATAATGGCAGCATGTTCATTAGATACCATGCCTATAGGATTATACTAGCTTATGCTCTATTGGTCCTCATCTAGATATCATGTCCATAGGTTCTTAATTGATTCATCTGCTACGGTTATATCTATCGCTCGCCTAGAAAACATGCTTATAGGGAAAGTGTTACAAAATCATCTTTCAACTGCCAACTATTAGAACTTAGCTATAACATACTGCTACTTGCTTAGAAAGCATGCCAATAGGATCAAACACGAGTAACTCTTAGTATTCCCAATGTTTTTCATTCCTCCTATTGCGTAAATCACTTAGAGACCATGTCTATAGGTTTTAATAACTTATAATCTGTAATCTCAATAAACAGCATAACGGTACCAGATACTCTTAAACTGAGTAGTTGTTTAGAAACCATGTCTATAGAGCTTATTGACTTCAATTTGCCTCAATTCTGAAACTGTCTAGTGCTTAATATAGAAATCTATTTGCGTGCATTTGTTGTCTAAGTGTGGAGGCTAACACGAGCCTTTAATTGTCCTTAACTGAAGTCCTATTTGTTTTGAATGTTGTTTAGTTTTTATCATTTTGAGCAGCCTAAGTAAAGTCTAGAACCACCCGAATAGAGGTCCAACGCATCCTGGACCATAGGCATAGGACGGGTAGTGCATGCATAGGACGCGATCTGGAATTGAATTAGAATGCTTTAAGTAAACAACTTCAACATAGTAATCGGGTAGCAGGAGTTGATAGTTTGTGCCCGCTGAATAATATGAGCAACTCGTATCTAAAAGGAGTTGCGAAGTATTATTTATATTGCATGGGGTGATCCTTTAGGCTAAACAACTTAGGACCCCCCTTTTTCTCTTTATACACATAGTCATCTAATATAGACCGTTATAGTTGTATCCTGAAAAAAAAAGAGGACATAGTCTGACTGATAAAACACTGTCTGGAAATATAGAACAATACATATAACTAAGAAAATGAGAGTTAAGGTCTGCGGACGCCAAGAAGCTACCTCGATAATCTCCAACAGTTAATCTCTGAAACCTAGCAGCCGTCATATCCGGAAGTACCTGGATCTGCATACGAAGTGCAGAGTGTAGTATCAGTGCAACCGACTCCATGTACTCCATAAGTAACAAGACTAACCTTTGGGCTGAAAGTAGCGACGATCTCAACAGGTACAGTCTAGTATGAAATAACAGTACGGAAATGTAGGCATGTTTTCAAGTTCAACAGATAACTTAATACAAGTAAAATAAATCAAGTATGTTTGATACGAGGAATATGACATCTCTATATCTACATGCCAATGTACATGCTGTATATGGTATACTACCATGGAGGCATCACGTACTCACACTCTCAGAGTATTGCATCACTCAGTATTTTACATGCAGGTCCAGCCCAGGGAAGATCCATCCCTCAATATAAATAGCAACTGACAGT
>AWOL01S0006837.1:7198-88582 GCA_000715115.1 Nicotiana otophora | reverse complement strand
TCCTGGACCATAGGCATGGGACGGGTAGTGCACGCATAGGACGCGACCTGGAATTGAATTAGAATGCTTTAAGTAAACAACTTCAACATAGTAATCGGGTAGCAGGAGTTGATAGTTTGTGCCCGCTGAATAATATGAGCAACTCGTATCTAAAAGGAGTTGCGAAGTATTATTTATATTGCATGGGGTGATCCTTTAGGCTAAACAACTTAGGACCCCCCTTTTTCTCTTTATACACATAGTCATCTAATATAGACCGTTATAGTTGTATCCTGAAAAAAAAAGAGGACATAGTCTGACTGATAAAACACTGTCTGGAAATATAGAACAATACATATAACTAAGAAAATGAGAGTTAAGGTCTGCGGACGCCAAGAAGCTACCTCGATAATCTCCAACAGTTAATCTCTGAAACCTAGCAGCCGTCATATCCGGAAGTACCTGGATCTGCATACGAAGTGCAGAGTGTAGTATCAGTGCAACCGACTCCATGTACTCCATAAGTAACAAGACTAACCTTTGGGCTGAAAGTAGCGACGATCTCAACAGGTACAGTCTAGTATGAAATAACAGTACGGAAATGTAGGCATGTTTTCAAGTTCAACAGATAACTTAATACAAGTAAAATAAATCAAGTATGTTTGATACGAGGAATATGACATCTCTATATCTACATGCCAATGTACATGCTGTATATGGTATACTACCATGGAGGCATCACGTACTCACACTCTCAGAGTATTGCATCACTCAGTATTTTACATGCAGGTCCAGCCCAGGGAAGATCCATCCCTCAATATAAATAGCAACTGACAGTTACTTAGTACTGTATATGGCCAATGTAGCCTAGATATAAATGAAAGAAGGCAACTCCATCCCAAATGTAAATAAATAAGGAAACTCCATGCCCTGGGTACTCCATCCCAAATGTAAATATATATGGCAACTCCATGCCCAGGGAACTCCATCCTAAATATAATATCCATTGCTCTCACTATGTGGGATGCAGACTCCGGAGGGGCTTCTTCACCCCAAGCACTATAATAAGCCAGGTCCAGGCATAAATCAATAAAGCATATTACGGCGTGCAGCCCGATCCCATAAATATAAGTCACAATCAGGCCCTCAGCCTCACCCAGTCATTAACCTCTCTAGTCTCTCAGGCTCACAATGTCATGAAAATCAGCCCGTCAAAATGATATGATGTATTAATGAATAGAAACAGAGGTTGAGATATGATATGCAAATAATAGATGTTACTGAGTATAAATTATATTTTTAAGCAATTAATTCAACAACAACCAACCTATGCGAGTCCAAAAAATATCGGCACGTAGTCTAAACATGAGCTTTAATATGGGTCTCAGCTCAATTCATCTAACACGTGGAGGATATGTGGATAAGGACATAATTATTTGATTATAAAATTTCACATAGTCCATTAAGTCACTAAATCTATGCACGCCCATACGCTCGTCACCTAGCATGTGAGTCACCTCAAAACTAGTCACATAACACGTAATTTCGGGAATTTATACCCTCAGAATCAAGTTTAGAAGAGTTACTTACCTCAAACCGTGTAATTCTTTCTTCCAATATGACCTTGCCTCGCAAATCGGCCTTTGAACGCCTCGAATCTAGTCACAATTAATTCGATACAGTCAACACAAATTATAGGAATTAATTCCATATGAAAATACATATTTTCCAACAAAATCCGAAATTTCACTCAAACATTGGCAGTGGGGACCACATCTTGAAACCTGACAAAAGTCACAAAATATGAACGTCCATCCAACCACCAGTCCAACCGTACAAACTTTACCAAATTCCAACATCAACTCGACCCTCAAATCTTCAATTTAACCTTAAGAGTTTTCACAATTTCTTTCCAACTTAAAATACCAATTAAATGCTAAAATAACTATAGATTCGGGTAATTTGACCAAAATTGAGTAAAGAACACTTACCTTGAATCTTCCCTTGAAATTCTCCCAAACATCACCTCTCCCCAAGCTCCATATCGTCAAAAATGGAGTCTCATTTTTAGAACTTAAGTTCTATGCGATCGCGGACCAACTCACGCGATCGCGAAGAACAATTTTTCCCGGCCAAAATTTTTCCTTAAGCGATCGTTGATCCCTTCATGCAATCGCGAAGCATAGATTCCTCCACCCTACGCGATCGCGGACAGCCACATGCGATCACATAGCACATCGAGTGAATTTTCCAGTTCCCTCCTTCACACTATGGAAACGCGACTTAATCCACGCATTCACGTAGTATTGCTGGCCAAAAGCTTCGCGATCATGGACTTACCTACGTGATCACATAGAACATAAATTACAGCTCTCCCATTTAGCCTACGCGATCGCGAACCCTCTCACACAATCGCGTAGAAGAAAACCAGACAGTGCACCAGAAAAACTTTAGCAAAACTCCAAGTCCAAAATTCAATCCGTTAGCCATCCGAAACTTACCCGAGGCCCCCGGGACCTCAACTAAATATACCAACAAGTCCTAAAATATCATACAAACTTAGTCGAAGCCTCAAATGACATCAAACAATGCTAAAAACAAAAAGCATACCCCAACTTCTACATTTGATGCCGAAACCTATCAATTCAAATCCGACTGATCACAAATTTTGCACACAAGTCATGAATAACATAAGGAACATATTTAAATTTCTAGAATCGGATTTTGACCCTGATATCAAAAAGTCAATGTGGGCCCCGTAAATATTTCCTAATGATTTAAGATTTTCATATGCCCCAACGATATTTGGGAATAACGTATTTGAGTATTTAAAGAGACCTATAGCATATGGCCTCATAATTTAAAATTTATAATGTATGTTTAAGGTGTGTTGGAACATACTAAGGAGTTTTGTGAATGGCAAGAACTTGTGTGGAACAAGTTGGATACATTAAGTGGAAACGATGTTTCAATTGGCACAAGACTCGAATGCAATGAATAGAACTCTCTCCATATAATGACTTAGGTGGTGATATACCTATCAAGTTTCCAATACATCAAATCGTTCTTCATTTGCATATTTTTATAGAATGTTATGGCCATTTTACTGGACCCATGTCATATGCGCGCCCAGAAGCACGGCTGCGCATATTTGGGAGTTTCTACCTTGTGTGCACGGCCACTTGCCTTGGTGCATGGCCACGCATGTAGGAGCCCATTAAATGACGCTAAGGCTGGGTAGAGAGGGGTTAAGTCATTTCTTGAGCTAAACCTGATATTTTAGAGAGAAGTGAGAGTGTTCTAGAGAGAGGAAGTAGATGAAGTGTTTTGTTCATCAAGATCTTGTTCAAGCCTTGAAATCCAACATGGAAATCTCACAAGATCTTCACTCAAGAGTTAAGATTCAAACCTCTAGTCTTCAATTTCGAGTTTGGGGTAAAGATGGGTGATTGGGAGTATGATTCTTGGGTGTAAGAGTATTAATTATACATGCTTGTACCAATAAGGTTTGTGGGAAGATTGTTGAGCTAAAATAAGTTAAGATTGGATTTAGGAGTGAAGGAAATCTTGTAGAAGAACCTTGTAGCCAAATTTGCACACCTAGTTTTGATAAAATGCTCGAATGAGCTGAAACCACAAATATCTTCCTAGTTTGTGTTCAATTTTGTTATCTCTCAAAAAATATTGGGATTGCTAGAATTTCCAAAACATTGTAATAATTTAAGGAAATCTCAAAGTGAGGTATGTTGGCTAAACTACTCTCTTAGAATTGAATTCCATGGCGTTCCCATAAGTTTCAACTATTGTTGTCTCAAGTTCCTTATTCTATGTTCTGAGATGTTCCCAATAAATTTGATTGTCCTGAATAAACAAAGTGTCGAGAATTATGTATTCAAAATGTGTTACGAATGTTCCTATCACAGTATGTTAGCCTTCAGGAATGTGTTCAAGAATGATATGTGCATTAAAATGTTATTTCTTTGAGTCGTGTTTCAAATGAAAGTTATGATGCCAACTTGTGTGAGAAAAAATTGATATGCTTAAGACTCTTAATTACTCATATGTGTACCTGAAGTCTTGATTGGAAATGCCTTGTTGTTGATAATCTATAAAGATGCTTGAAAGTGAAAGAAGTGAATTGAAGATATAAAGTGTGTCCACAGTGCCAATAATGAAAATTATACTTGTGGCCAATGGTGCCAATGAAATGAAATGATGTGAGAAAGGTTATGAAATGAGCCGTGAGACAACTATTCCAAATTGACTTCGAAGATAGATTTGCCTAAAAGCTTATGTAATCAAATCATGCCCAATGTGGCTGTTTTAACTAATGCTATATTTGAGTATTTTCAATATGTTTTGCATTCTTACATATTCGTGAGTGAAAATTGTGTATTGCCCTTTTTGGGGAAAAGTAACTCAAGAATAAATGGTGTGTTACTGGTTTATGATTTTAACTTGTGCTGTGATTGTCAAACATTTTACTCCATTTCTTGGAAAGAAATCTATTGTGCTTAAATTCTTCATTTTTAATGAACTTAAAGTTGTGATTTCCAGAATATTATATATGTTGATATTTATGATGAAGATCCATGTAAGGATAGAAATGAAGGAGTGGAATATGAAATTGTGATTTCACACATGGTGGTGATTGCGCTGGAAATTGTTATTAAAATTGTGATTGTGGTTGATGTCTCTAATGAGATGGTCTAGCCAATCGGATCATAATTGGACTCTATGCTAAAAGTACGGTGGTATTGGTATTGAGAATGATGGTGGTTGATGTCTCTAATGAGATGGCCTAGCCGATTGGGTCGTAATCGGACTCCGTGCTAAAAGTACGGTTGTATTGGTATTATAAACATTGGTATTGTGTACGGTGATATTATGAACAGTGGTATACCGGTGCTAAAGATCTCCCAACCAAAAACAATATTATCTTCGTATTTTAGAAATTAATATGTTTTAACTTGGAAATTGGATATCATTGATTGTTGATTCCATGGTTTTCCCTTTTATGTTGGCATTCTATTTTGAAAGAGGACAGTTAGCTTTACATACTAGTACTATTCCATATGTACTAACGTCTCTTTTGTCGGGGGCGCTGCATCTTCAATGGATGCAGGTGGTTCATCAGTGGGCAGCTTTAGTCCCCGTTAACAGTCACTCTCTATTCAGCAGGTTTTGGTGAGCCCTACTTTATTCCGGGCCTGATGTCATTTGTGTTGTGCATTGTCTTTTAAGATATAGCCGCAGCCTTGTTGCCGGCACTTCCATACTACTCTTCTATTGTACTTAGAGGCTCCGTAGACAGGTTGTGGTGGTGTTTGATATGTGGAATTGAACTAGAAATGTTGGTATTTAGCAAACATGTTTTTCATTATATGGATGAGTTTGGGTAGAAGGAAAGCTAACATGCTTGCTTGGTCGGGTTCACTCGATTGAGCGTCGGTCGCACTCCCCGGGTTTGGTACATATGAAACTTGGTATCAGAGCCTAAGTTTTTAAAGTGTCCTAGGATGTCTCGGAGCCGTGTCTAGTAGAGACCTTCTTATCGGTGTGTTGTCGACCACATCTATAATGAGGAGGCTACTTGGACATTTAGGAATTTCACCCTTCTTTGGTATTCCAGATCATGCGGTAAAGCTCAAAATAAGAAGATAAATCCCTCTTCATGTCTCATTTTCCATATGAGTAACCCACGGGTTCGAGGCAACGAAGAGGAAATGAAAGAACCAGTTACTAGGGGAAGTATCCTTGTTCCTGTTAATGTCACTGTGCCACCAAATTATGTGGTGAGAGAACCTATGATATGAAAGAGGATTATTGGCATTGATAAGTCGGAATGTTTGATATGAAAGAAGAGCCACTCGGGTTTATGTTGGGTGATTCTTGAAATATGTTATGGTTCTGGAAAGAGGCGGAACAAGAAGAATAAATGCCCTTATGTTGGATACACCCATCCTGGTCTGCCCGATATGTGGGCGAGAACATTTTGCGTCATGTTGTGAGTATGTTCAGAAGCTTATTAGGGGTGGTAGATTTGGGCAATTCCAAAAGTCCATGGAATGAGCTGTTGCAGAGATTGTTAATCCCATCACGTGGTCCTGGAGGAAGGATAGGGGGAATGTTTATGACGTATGCAAAAAGGGTAAATATCATGTCAATGGGGCGAGTCAGTTTAATGGACCTGATCCCTGTTGTGTGAAGTATAGGAGATGTCATTCAGGGGTATGTCACTATGGTAGCAATGTATGTTACGGATGCGGAGTTGAGGGGCATCCTTTAAGGCACTGCCCTGTCAATCTAAAGTCTTCAAGTAAGTCACTCCTTAGTACAACATTATGAACACGCATAATATTTCCTTGTTGTATATGTACATCCATATTGAAGAGCCTTCATAAACACAGTCTTAACAAGACTCTGAATCACAAAACCTTGCATGTACTTACTTTCTAAACGAGATGCATTATCCATGAAGCCACTCTATCATAAATTCTTATTTACCACCTCGTGAGGAATTGAGTTCTATAATAATTTCCTTGGAATGAGTTATAACCCTAGGTTAATACTTCCCATTTCTTCCTTAAATTCTCAACAAAGGACTATACCTGATGAATTTCTTACAAGAACCTTTTGATTCAAATGGATAATATCTGCGCACTTATGCTTATGCTGCACCATCATAAAGTTTACCTATGTGGTATCAAATCCAATGTATAGAAGCCTAGTGTTGAGATCCTTCTTGAGCCACTCTTTTTCTTTCTGGTGTATGTGGATCCTATGGTTTGAACAATCACTTCAATCCTTTGTGAATATTATCATGAATCCTTTCCACTGTATAGTAACAAGAGAGTATATCTCAGCACGTATCATATGTGTAAATGTCGATTGAAAGGGGTCATTTGTCCGTTTAAACGTTTCTGGGAAATTTGAGATTTTCACAAATTCATCACAGGAAGATCTTTTTATTTGCCCATCTCGAAATGACTTTCATGTCAACTTAGATCATGCCTCAGTGAGTAACTCACTTTGTTCCTAGTATTGCAGTTTCCCATGAAGTGGCCTGGTATTGCAGCTTGAGAGCTGTTATGGAAAAAACATGTCCAGCTCATAGCAAAGCGTTCATTCTCTCTAACCAATACATGATTTCATCCCAACATTAAGATGTCCTAGCTACATGGTTTCACTTGTGTGTGGTTGAAAGTTAAGCAGCCTTACCATGACTTTTCTCGCCACACTTCAAGTGGATGTTTCAGATTCTGTCACATATGATTAGTATATTGATTTGAAAGACAAGTTTTTCGTATCTCTAGTCCTCTCGTATAGGATCAACTATCATGAAGGGTTAAGCTGTCAAATGATAATAATATCACAAGTGTTCAATCTCCTTTTCAACATCGTGGGCTTGTGGTATAGATTATTTGTGTCAAATACTATTAAGAGCGTAATGCAACTATATGTATTTTGAAACCCATATCACATTTAGGGTTCCAGAATATTCTCATTTCGAGCTAAACTGATTTTCCCTACATTCCAATAGGCGACTGGTGTCACGTACTTGGCTATTTCTATTTGAGGCCTACTATTTTCGAACAAGGCATATATGGAATGAAATAATTGTTGATGTCCTTTTCATGACTCTTAGTCTTCCAAGAATAACTGACGCTAATGTGTTTATCCTCCCGACCATGCCTCCCATATGTCACATGTCTAAAATGACTCATTTCTTTTAAATCTCAGAATCATGAACATGGCAACTCTGTGCCTCATTTGTCGAATCAATGATGGCATCACAAAGATTAACCATGTCAGCACTATTGGCAGTAACCTTTATGTCTCTTAGGATATAACCTCCTGAAATGCCCTGCTCAGCACATTGACGGATTCTTCAAACATTCCAGCCAAATCTCGAACCTCGTTGTTCCTATTTATAGTAACCTATGGGGGTTGAAGATTCAAACATGTCAAAGAAGAAGCATCATCGAGTGATCCAATATATTGGATAGGAAATTTTATGATCATATTCATGCTAGCACATCTTAGAGTAATTGTTGGAAGTCGCCAAAGGTTTAGTTTGGGTGTTCGGCGTAGGAATTTAGAGTTGAAGAAAGTGAACTGGTTATTCTCAAGATTTTATCTATGAATATATTGAATGAATTGTTAATGAAGGTAAAGTATGTGTAGCTACATTAGGCCTTATAGAGTATTGAAGGAAATAATTCAAACTATGAGTATGATGTTTTCCCATTGTTGTCCTCCATGCACCCGATGCATCATGTATCTAGGTTCCAGAAGGTTGTTGGAATTCCTTTGCCTATTGTTCCGGTGTAAACTATTGAAGGTGATGTTAATGGGCAATTGGCTTATAAGAGGTACCTAGTTATTGTTACAACTCACAGTATTACGTCGATGTTACACCCCGTAGTATTGTACGTTGGATTTGTCGTATGATAATTGACATTAGTTCAAGGACAAGATTATTTTGCGGTTATAAGTATTATGCTATTTATAACAAGTTATAAGTAAATCCGTGAAGTTCAGAGGGTAACGAGTGGAAGAAAATGAGTTTTGGTCGAAGTTTGACATTTAGAGATAAAGTACGGTCCAAGCTACAATACCCCGTATTTATGGACTAGTGTCATACAAGGTACGACATAACCTTTCTAGTAAGGTGTATAAAGTGTGTTAAAAGTTATTAGGATTTTAAGTAATTTTAGAGAATTCTTAATTATGTGGGTAATTGATTAATTGTTGATTAGTGGTTGATTAATGAGTTAACAAATAAATTGGATAAATTATGGATAAGCCTAAAGGGCCCCCAACGTGGCAGCAAGTCAATTAGGTGATAAGTGACTCTTTGGTTTGGATATTAGGTGGCATTTTAGGGGATTTTTGGGAAAAGGTCATCCTTATCAAGTGTGGCCCACAACCCACAAGTTATAAGAGATCTTCCTAAATTATTAAGTGATATTTTATGTTTTTCTAAGCTTGCTAAGTAACGAATGAGACTCAAATAATTCGCTTGAAACTTCACAATGCTATAGCAGCGTGAATTGCAAATTCCAAGGGAGCCCGGTACAATCTTTCTCAAGAATAGCATACGGATATTTCCCTACTCCGATCCACCTTTATGTGTTTTTCGCAAAAGACGTGTGTTAGAGGGATTGTTAAGAGAATCAGCTCAGGTATGTTAAGGCTATCCCTTCTTTCCTTTTGGCATGATCCATATGATACAAACGAAACGAGCAAATGCGCAACTTTCATAAATGACTCTATTCATAGAAGTGCTAGGGATGCCTATGTTCTTGATTCCCCATGTGAATTATTATTATATCTTTTGTTCATGGGTCTCAGAAAAATACGTATTTGATAAAGTTTATCTGAAAGGCATATTGATCTTATGGCATTCCGAGAAATCTTAATAAAGTATTTTTTATGCATTTCATTCATTTATAATGTACATTTACCCATGACCGAATGGTGTTATATACACGTATATTATATGTACATGGGATATGGGAAACTGTTACGGCATTATATACGCACCACCACTTGATCAGCTGGTATATGTTGATGATTTTGCCCACAGTGACCGAGATGATATGATGGGATGCCCTCAGAGGCTTGATGATGTTATGTACACATATACCTATGAATGGTATGAGATTTATACTCATATGGATGACATTATAAATATGAAATGATTTAGAAAGCTATTCAGGCTTACATGTTGAGTCTTTTCTCCATGTTTCTTTCATGTCTTTTATTTACTGATTTTCGTTCCTTACATACTCGGTACATTATTTGTATTGACATCCCATTTTCCTGGGGACACTGCGTTTCATGCCCGCAGGTCCCGGTAGATAGGTTGAGAGTCCTCCAAGTAGGCTATCAACTCAGCGAAAGGTGTTGGTGCGTTCCATTTGCTCCGGAGTTGCTTATTTGGTCAGTATGATTTGGACATGTATTGATTACTATGGCGGGGCCCTATCCCAACCTTTATTGTATTTATCTACTCTTAGGGTCTTGTAGACATATTTCATGTATATGAAAGATTGTATGGCCTTGTCGGCCTATGTTCAGTGTACGCGTGATCATTTTGGTACTATAGGCCCGTATGTCATAAGTATAAGTTTGTATTACATGTTGGGTCGTCCAATGTCGAGTACTTCCTCATGTTTTATTCTACTTATCTCATGATATCCTCTCCGGCTCATTTACCTATGATAGTATTATATGAGAGATACGTGATGTTGGTACTTGGTTGAGTAAGGTACCGGGTTCCCGTTGCGGCCCATCGATTTGGGTCGTGACAAAAGCGCTATCAGAGCAGTTCTGTCCTAGGGAGTCTACAAGCCGTGTCTAGTAGAGTCTTGTTTATGGGTGTGTTGTGCACCACACTTATAAGCAGGAGGCTACAGGGCATTCAAGACTGTCACTCTTTCTTCATACTCTAGATCGTGTGGTAGAGCTCAGTTGTAAAAAATTAAACTCCTAAATTTTATTTTATTCGTAATAAGACGATGCCTACATCCAAAAGGCAATTGGTAAGATATTGCATATGGTTGTGGAAGAGTTGAGTCAGAGTAACTCAATTTTGCATCATTCCTATGATTAATAAATGTGAGGTCTTTAGCATAACATGTGTGTACTAAGACGTGTAAGTTTCTTGATATGGATCCCTAGGGCAAGAATATCTATCCACTCGTATGGTAAAAAGGAATAAGAGAATCGGAAGGTAGACACAAGTTTCTACAAGTAAAAGAAACAAGGTAAAGGAGGGTACGAGATACCCAGTTAATGAAGATTATCAGTATTACAATTTGGGAAGAGAAATAAGTTCGTGACTCTAGCGCGATTACCAGAAGGAAAAGTTAGACCTCAAAGTAATACAAATTAGTATGGGCTGGTGAACAAGGTAAACTAAACATGAATTAGGGACTGAGTGATTTGATAATAGTCAGCATCATGAGAATTGTAGAGATTGCGTTTCGGTGATAATAGAATGGAGGACAGAAGAATAACCAAGGTCATTCAGGAAGGCACTTCCCTAAAGCAGGCAATGTGAGCAAAGTTAAGCTTAAGGGACTATGTGTGCCAGTTACACTACGTGTCACCCTCGTGAGTAAGGAATTTTGTTATCCTTGGTACAGAAGGATTTTTGCAAGGCAATTAAAGATCATCGATGATGTAAAAAGACTCCAAAGATGAAGAGGTAAAACATCTATACGTAGATTATCGTAGCACAAAATCTCAGTACTCCCCTAAAAGGGGGGGGGGGGATATGGAGTGATGTGGCATTAAATCAGAATTAAGTGGTTCTAGTAACTGTGGAATGGTAAAGGAAGAATGCGATAAAAATGAAAAGGGGATGAGATTGCACTTATTCAAATCCTATAGATATGCTACGATTCCAGAACATTATGCAAGCACGATGTCAAGGAGAGGAAGTAATGGTTCCGGTCCGGGATGTTATTGATAAAGAAGGAGCCAATGCGAGACGTAAATTAAAATAAAATAAATAACCCAAGAAAGATTACACAGAATATTGATATGAAAATGGACCAACGAGTAGTTAGCAGTTGATTCAGGAAGAGTCAAGTTATTGTAGACAAAAGGATACAAATAAATCAACAGATCGTGCAAGATAAATGTATTGAACCCCAGCATAGGAAATTCAGTCTCGCAGATACGAGATCGCAATTGTTGGAAAAAAATCAGATAGGAGTTGGGGTAATTAAAGGTACTGTATGAGTGTTACTGAAATAAAAGAGAGTACCACTAGGAAGACAATCAAAATATCTGTTCAAGAGCAACCCTACAAGCACAAGGTCATGGAGGTAAGTAACTATGGATAATTATAGGCGAGGAAGGACATCAAAACTTCCATCGAGTATACGATGTAATAAGCTTGCAGCTTTACAAGAGTCAAAAGGTTCTCCCTAAGTACTACAATGAAAGACTAGCTGAGGAAATAAGGAAGAAAGCCTCAACCTCAATATAGTAACTTGAAGGAGAAATGGTCATGTAAAACCAGTCTCACAACAACATTGTATGAACTCCATAAGAGAGTGGCACCTACCGTGGCTAATGAACGGGAAGTAAAATCATAAGTAATATTCGAGATCATATGAGTTGCATGAAAATTTTGGCATGCGTGGGAACTAAGATAAGCTAAGTATGCACGCAACAAGGCGGGGCAGAAAGACCAGGAAAAGTAATAGCTTACGTTTAAAGAAAACTGAGAAGGAATGAAAGGTATTATTTGATCAATGATCCAAAGTTAGTTACATTATGAACACACTTAAGAAGTCGGAGTATTATCCATACAACATATATGTTGACAATCATACAGACGTAGAAGACACCGGTATAAGTTAAAAGAAAGAATTTAGTCCAGGTCATAGACAAAGGATTGAATTGTTAGAAGATTGTATCTTGGATATTCCATAGCACCCATGAAAGGCTAAAGTAATAATTAATACCATGAGCCGCGTATCGGAAGATAGCTTAAGCCTACATAAAAGTTGATCAGAAAGAAGAGGAAACTAATTAGTTACATCAACTAAGTAAATCAGGAGTCTGATTATTGGACTCAGAAAATTATAGAAATCGTGGTTGAGAACATTGCAGAATCACTCTTAGTATCAGAGGTACATGAGAGATAGTACAAAAACCATATTTTATAACGGCTCTACGATAAAGCCAGTTAGAAGAATACCAACCTCATAAATAGTCAGTATGAAGCTCCCACCGGATTGTGTATGTGCCATAGGTGCAAGTATTATAATAGAGCTTCAAGTTGTGGATGTGAATTATACCTATGTGGAAGGGAGGTCATGAAAGAGATAGAAGATATGGCAAGATTTTAAGGTAAGTATGGTAAAGGTGGACAACGTATGAGATACTCAAATACAAAAGGTTGTGAATAGTCCATACTTCGAATAGACAGTAGAAGCACTAGGATTTAGTATCCAGGAATGATAGAGGCATTGTCAGTGGCATATTGTCTAGCCTATGGTTTCTATGTATCGAGAGGTCTAGTTAAAAGAGTAAAGAAGAGTTAGAGACGATGTGATGTCTGGCTTGATGTTCCAAAATATCACAAGGAAATCTATGGTGCAAGTAAGTTGAAGGAAGGTTGAGAGTATTATAAATAGATATGGACAGGTCGCAAGCTAAAGTATGGTAGAGCGACAAGGTTTAAGGAAGACATGAGTAAGGATAAAGAAAGGCGAGTGAGAAGGTGACGAGAATGGATAAGTCCTCGGGAGTAAGCCCATGAAAACAAGAGAGCAGATGGTTTCTCTAAGTTATAGAAAGTTTAATACAACCTAAATGAACTTAACGGAGTCTAAGACTAATAGCATTTAGAAGAGATGGAATGATGCCCCGGTAGTAGAATAAGGGTGTAATTGTGATAGATACAGGATGACGTTTGGGCCTTCGATTGGGTAATGATCTGAAGAACAAAAAAGCGGGATTTCATGAATTGTACAGGATTAAAATACCCACATAATGTGAATCACTTTGGGATGCTATGAAATACGGTTATGGAAGTATGGTATCGCCCCCAGGTGGATAAGAAAAATCACCTCAAATGTTCCTCGATACAACGTGAGCCCTAGTGATTACGCAAGAGGTTTCATGTTATCAGTGGTAGATTATAGATCAATATTGAGGTGAATAAACAATGGTTGGATAAAAGTTACAAAGTATGAGATGAGATTAGGCCGTCATTCTTAAGATGAACAGTAATGAGGAAGCATTAAAGGACTTAGATTTATACATATGGGATAAGCAATGAGACTAACCTAGAGTTTGGTAGAGGGCCTTAATAACAGTAAACCGAAGTAAGAGTTATGGTATAGTATGACCTACTTAGTTTCAGTAATGCCATAGACGCCCAGAGTAGGCTATCAGCTCAGCGGAAGGTGTCGGTGCCTTCCATTTGCTCTGGAGTTGCTTATTTGGTAAGTATGATTTGGACATGTATTTATTAGTATGGTGGGGCCCTGTCCCGACCTTTATGGTATTTATCTACTCTTAGAGGCATGTAGACATATGTCATGTACATGAAAGATTGTATGGCCTTGTCGGCCTATGTGCAGTGTACGAGTGTTGGTCTTATAGGCCTGTATGTCATATGTATAAGTTTGTATTACATGTTGGGTCATCCAATGTCGAGTATTTTGTCATGTTTTATTCTACTTATCTCACGACTGCCTCTCCGACTCATTTACCTATGATAGTATGATATGAGAGATACGTTATGTTGGTACTCAGTTGAGTAAGGTACCGGGTGCCTGTTGCGGCCCATCGGTTTGGGTCGTGACAAAAGTGGTATCAGAGCAGTTCTATCCTAGGGAGTCTACAAGCAATGTCTAGTAGAGTCTTATTTAGGGGTGTGTTGTACACCACACTTATAAGTAGGAAGCTACGGTGCATTTAGGACTGTTAGTCTTTCTTCATGCTCTAGATAATATGGTAGAGCTCAGTTGTAAGAATTTAAACTCCTAAACTCTATTTTATTCGTAATAAGACGATACCTACATCCAAAAGGCAGTTGGTAAGAGATTGCATGTGGCTGTGGAAGAGTTGAGTGAGAGGAACTCGATTTTGCATCATGCTTATGATGCATAAATGTGAGGTCTTCAGCAGAACATGTGTTTACTAAGACGTGTAAGCTCCGTGATAAGGATCCCTTAGGCAAGAATATCTATCCACTCGTATGGTAAAAAAGAATAAGAGAATCGGAAGGTGGACATAAGTTTCATTTACTAATGAATGGGAAGTAAAATCAAAAGTAATATTCGATCAGTTGCACAAATATTCCGGCATGCGTGGGAACTAATATAAGCTAAGTATGCACGCAACAAAGGGGCAGAAAGACCAGGAAAATTAATAGCTTACGTTTAAAGAAAGCTGAGAAGGAACGAAAGGAATTATTTGGTCAATGATCCAAAGTTAGTTACATTATGAACGCACTTAAGATGTCGGAGTATTATCCATGCAGCATATATGTTGACAATCATATAGCCGTAGAAGACTCCGGTATAAGTTAAAAGAAAGAATTGTGCCCAGGAAAGGCTAAAGTAATAGCTAATACCATGAGCCATAGATCGGAAGATAGCTTAAGCCTACATAAATTATAGAAATCGTGGTTGAGAACATTACAGAATAATCCTAGTATCAGAGGTATAAGAGAGATAGTACAACAACCATATTCTATAAAAGCTCTACGGTAAAGCCAGTTAGAAGAATACTAGCCTCATAAGAAGTCAATATGAAGCTCCCACCAGATTGTGTATGCGCCAGAGGTGCAAGTATTATAATAGAGCTTCAAGTCGTGGATGTGAATTATTCCTATGTGGAAGGGACGTCATGAAAGAGATAGAAGTTGTGGCAAGAATTTAAGGTAAGTAAGGTAAAAGTGGACAATGTACGAGATACTCAAATACAGAAGGTTGTGAATGGTCCGACGGCTAAAGCACTGGGATTCAGTATCCAGCAATGATAGCAGCATCGTTAGTGGTATATTTTCTAGCATATGGTTTCTATGTATCGAGAGGTCTAGTTAAAAGAGTAAAGAAGAGTTAGAGATGATGTGACATCTCGCTTAATGTTTTAGAATAACATAAGTAAATCTATGGAGCAAGCAAGTTGAAGGAATGTTGCGAGTTAGTATAAATAGATATGGACAGGTCGCAAGCTAAAGTATGGTAGAGCGACAAGGTTTTAGCTAAACGTGAGTAAGGATAAGGAAAGGCGAGTGAGAAGGTGATGAGAATGGATAAGTCCTCGGGATTAAGCCCATGAAAACAAGAGAGTTGATGGTTTGTCTAAGTTATAGAAAGTTCAGTATAGCTTGAATGAACGCAAAAGAGTCTAAGACTAATAGCATTTAGAAGAGATGGAATGCTACCCTGGTAGTAGAATAAGGGTGTAATTGTGCTAGATAAAGGATGGCATTTGGGCCTTCGATTGAGTAATGATTTGAAGACAAAAAGGGGTATTACATGAATTGCACAGGATTAAAATACCCACATAAGGTGAATCATATTGGGATGCTCTAAAATACGATTATGAAAGTATGGTATTGCCCCTAGGTGGATCAGTAAAATCATTTCAAATGTTCCTCGATGCAACGTGAGCCCTAGTGATTACGCAAAAGGTTTCAAGTTATCAATGGTAGATTATAGATCAATATTGAGGTAAATCAACAATGGTTGGATAAAAGTTACAAAGTATGAGATGAGACTAGGCCGTCATTCTTAAGAGGAACAGTAATGAAGAAGCATTAAAGGATTTAGATTTATACATATAGGATAAGAAACGAGAGTAACCTAGAGTTTGGTAGAAGACCTCAGTAACAATATACCGAAGTAAGAGTTATGGTATAGTATTACCTACTTAGATGCAATAAAGCCATAGACGCCCAGAGGGACAACTTATCATAATTCCATATATGTTCACAAAGTGAGGCATAGAGATTGGCTAAAGGTTGGAGGAAAAAGGAGAGAAGAGTCGCATAAGCCCACATACAATGTAAGGCCTCGGGAAAACTTTCCTAAAACCTAGGGTTCCGTGATGTTGGGGTAGGCATAGAGGTTAACAATAGTAGAAGTTTGGACTTTTTATATGAAACAGTGTGCTGGAGAGTTAAAGGAATATGTTGGGTAGAAGTAGGCATTTTTGCGTCCCATTCTGCGACCGCATAACCACTTTGCGGATTGAGGCAGTTTTTGGGGCATTTTTAGATCAATTTCATGGCCGATATGCGACCGCATAACCATTTTGTGGGCCGTACTCTTGTCGCATACCCAGCCTTGAAAATTTTCGAAGGGAGGTTTTGCGGTGCACTATGCGACCGCAGAACCATTCTTCGGAGTATTATGCGACCAAAAAATAGGTCTCTGTGCCGCATAGTGACTGCAGACCTGGTCAGTCACTTTCCAATATTTGCACCCAAATTATGCGGCCGATATGTGGACCGCATAACCATTCTGCGGTCGCATATGCGACCGCATAACCTGTTCCGGAGCTTCATTTTTGGGTTTTTAAAACCCGACCCTACTTCGTTAAAATAGATGTAAGGGGCCATTTTTAAGCAAAACCTAATACTTTAGAGTGAGAGAGAGTCCTAGAGGGATAAAGTGATCTTCATCAAATTACTCGTCAATTCTTGCTTAAAACTTTGAAGATTTTCAAGAGAAGCACCCTAGGTCTTCATCCTAAGAGGTAAGATCCTATCACCCAAACTCTTAATTTCGAAATGTTACTAGAATGGGCAATTAGTAAGATAGTTCATGGGGATGGGAGTTGCTTATCTTGCATGCATGTGTGATGAAATAGTGTAAGAAGATATTGGGCTAAAATAATGGTAAAGAGTGGGTTGTAGGTCTTGAAACCTTAATACACACATAGTGTTTGATGAAAATGCTTAAGTGAGCTAGAATCATGATATTTTTCCTAATTTTAGGTTCAATTTTGTTATATTGCTAAAATAGATTGAAGTTGCTAATATTCCGGAACATCTTAGAGTTTTAAGAAGCTCAATTTGATGTATTTTGGTTAAACCCCCTTCTTCTTAGAATCGAATTCCACGGTGTTCATGAACTTGGTGTAAGTCCCGAATTGATCATTATAGAATTGGCTATTCCTAATGTGTTGTGTCGAAGGACGTATAATCCTTCATCATGTTATCTTACTATTTGAGGATGTGTTCAAAATGTGGAATATGTGCTAGAAATGTTATGACTTCATGTCAAGATCGAAATAAAGGTTGTTATGCCAAATTATATGAAAAGCCTCTATGTGCCTAAAATTCCCAAATTGCTCATATGTGAATTTAATGTCTTGAATGGGAAGCCTTATTATTGTTGATAATGATATTGATATTTGAATGTGGAAAAAGGGAACTGGAACTATAAAATACAGCCAAGTGCCAAGAATGACTTTGTAATAGTGATCACTAGTGCCAATGAATCAAAAAGATATGAAAGAACTATTATGCGAGATGATTGACTAAAAAAGGTAACGTCTTGGGTGAGACGCCCTAGCCGATCGGGCCGTTATCGAACGCCATGCCGCACACATGGTGGTGACTATGCTGAAAATGATAATTGAAATTGTGGTTATGGTTGATGTTTGAAGTGAGACGACCAAGCTAATCGGGTCGTGATCGGACTCCGTATAAGAATAAGGTGGTATTGTGAATTGTGGAATATCGGCACTAAAGATCACCCAACCTAATAACGTGGAATTTGACTTGACAACTTATATGATCTTTAACTTGATATTTTAAGATTATTTGAAGCTCTTATTGAATTCTTGACTATTCCTCTTGTATTATTATTCATTCTATTGAGATGGTGTTTAGCTATACATACTAGTGCTATTCGACGGTACTAACGTCCCTTTTGTCGGGAGCACTGCATCTTTAAATGGACGCAGGTGGTTACATAGCAGGCAGTGTTGACCAGCGTTAGTGGCACATCCTCTTCCCTGCAGACTTGATGAGCCCCACTTCATCCCGGGATCACTTATTGTATCTTTTGTTCATATTATTATCACGTCTCAACGTATAGCCGGGGCCTTATCACCGGCACTATCATAGACTCTTTTGTATCTTTTAGAGGCTCCATAGATGCTATGTAGGTTGTACATGTGTGTTGGGAATGCTAAACCAGTTATGTTGTGTTTGATCACTAGTTCCACTCGAACTATAAGAAGTGTGTATTTCGAGACTTAAAGGAGCAATGGCTAATGAAACGATTTAGTATTGTATCTATGAACTTCCTACTGTATAATTTATGAAATCATGTCTTTGTTAATCATGGGTAAGTTGGGTAGAACGTATCTAGCACACTTGCTTGACTAGGTTGACTCGGTCAACCGACCGCGCCTCTCTAGAATAGGGCGTGACATACAAGGACAAAGTCGTATAGACTGCATGATAGAAGGTAGCAATAGTTACGAGATAGGAAGAATTGGGACCATAAGTTGTGGTGTGAGAAAGAGGCCTAAAGGGGGGAATGCCTGTCACTCCCCAAAACTGAGGAGCACGACCGGCGCTCAACCGAGTGAACCCGGCAGAGCAAGCCTATTAGATTTCTTTCTACCCGAACTCATTCCTGAATGAAGAGAATATATATATCTCTTCATTAGTCAAACAATAAAGTGATCACGTCTGCAATACCAATTTCTTACCATTAGTTACTTAATTGTTTAAAGTCTCCGTTCCACACATTTTTCATAATCTGATGTGAAAATAGTAATTCAAATACAACATAATGAGTTAACTTCCCAGCACCAATATACAACCCACGCTATGTCTACGGGGCATCTATAGATAAAGAAGAGTACAAAGATAATGCCGGTAATAAGGCCCCAGCTATACCTCAAACAGAATACATAAAGTACAAAGGATTCATGACCCATGGATGAAGTGGGGCTCACCAAGTGAGTTGGGAAGAAGGTGTACTACAATCACTGATCAATGTCTCCTACTGTGGAACCACCTACATCCAGTTAAAGATGCAGCGCCCCCGGTAAAAGGGACGTTAGTACTATTGAATAACACTAGTATGTATAACTAAACACCCTCTCAATAGAATGACAAATAATACAATCAATATTATCATAATGTTAATGGAAGCCTTAATCAACATCAAACCTCAATCTAGGATCCAGACAATGTTTCAAGTAGTTTGCTTATCTCACATTGGTAGAGTTTTAGTATCGATATACCATTGTCCACAATACCATAATTCACAGTACCAGTACCACTGTACTCTCAGCACGGAGTCTGATCACGACCGGATAGGCTAGGCTATCTCATTAGATACATCAACCACAATTACTCTCAATATCAATACTACCATCTTTAACATGGAGTCCAATCACGACCCGATCGGCTAGGCTATCCATTAGGGACATCGACCACAATTACAATTGCAATTAAAATTTCCAGCACAATCACCACCATGTGTGCTGCATGGTGTCCGATCATGACTTGACCAGCTAGATTGTCTAATTCAAGACATCAACCTTTTTATATCAATCATCGCATCGCATTACATATTACTTTCACATCCTTTCATTTCATTGGCACTAATGGCCATAATTATAAGCTCATTCTTGGCACGTTGGCTATATTTAGTATTTCTTGCTCACCTTTTCACTTTCTAACATCAACATCATCAACAACAACAACAACAATTCAAATCAAGGCATGTAGTACGCATGTGATCAATTAAGAGTCTAAGGCACATAGAGATTCTTACAAAATTTGGTATAATAGCCTTCGTTTGAATTTAACTTGAAGTCGAACATTTCTAATGCACAGCGCATATTTTTAACACATCCTCAATTGATAACATAACATAAATAAAGCATTTGGAATACTTGTTGAACATATATCTTTTCAGCCAATCTTACTCGAAATAGCCAATTTTAAAATGAACCACTCAGGACTTACATAATTCACATGAATATCGTGGGATCGAATTCTAAGAGAAGATTTTAGCCAACATACCTCACTTGAGCTTCCTTATACTCTAAATGTTCCAACATTCTTAGAAACATCAATCTATCTTAGAAATATAACAAATTGAACAAAAATTAGGAAGATGATCATGGTTCTAGCTCATTTGAGCATTTTATCAAACACTCGGTGTGCATAAGGTTTCAAGGTCCTTTTATGGAGAATTCCATCATTCCACACCCCATTCTTTACCATGCCAGGTTCAACAATCTTCCTACACCTCTTGATATCACATGCATGTAAAATAACCAACTCTTATGCCCAAAATTTATCTTGCTAATTACCCATTTTCATAAAATTTTGAAATTAGGGGTTAGGGTGTAGAATCTTACTTCTAGGATGAAGACCTAGTGAGTTTCCCTTCTTAATCATCCAAAACTTGAGCAAGAATTTAAGAACAATTATAGAAGAACACCTTCTCACTCTAGGGCACTCTCTCTCACTCTAAAGTGTTAGATTACAGCTCAAAAATGGCCTAAAGAGTCTATTTAACGAAATAGGGTCGGGTTTTAAAAACCCAAAAATGGAGCTCCGGAACAAGGTCTGTGATCGCATAATCAATATACGGACCCCATATCGGTGGCATAATCGGTGTCAAATACTGGCAAACATCTATCTGTGTCTGCGATCACTATGCGGCCCGCAGACCTGTTCTGTGGTCGCATGATGAAGCGCAGACCTGTATCTTCATCATGTTATCTTACCATTTGAAGATGTGTTCAAAATGTGGAATATGTGCTAGTAATGTTAAGACTTCATGTCAAGATCGAAATAAAAGTTGTTATGCCAAATTATATGAAAAGCCTCTATGTGCCTATGATTCCCAAATTGCTCATATGTGAATTTAATGTCTTGAATAGGAAGCCTTATTATTGTTAATAATGATATTGATATTTGAATGTGGAAAAAGGGAACTGGAACTATAAAATATGGCCAAGTGCCAAGAATGACTTTGTAATAGTGATCACTAGTGCCAATGAATCGAAAAGATATGAAAGAAGTATTATGCGAGATGATTGACTAAAATGGGTAATGTCTTGGGTGAGACGGCCTAGCCGATCGGGCCGTGATCGGACGCCACGTCGCACATATGGTGGTGACTGTGCTAAAAATGATAATTGAAATTGTAGTTATGGTTGATGTCTGAAGTGAGATGACTTAGCTGATCGGGTCATGATCGGACTCCGTGTAAGAATAAGGTGGTATTGTGAATTGTGGAATATCGGCACTAAAGATCACCCAACCTAATAACGTGGAAATTGACTTGAAAACTTATGTGATCATTAACTTGATGTTTTAAGATTATTTAAAGCTCTTATTGAATTCTTGACTTTTCCTCTTGTATTATTATTCATTCTATTGTGATGGTGTTTAGCTATACATACTAGTGCTATTCGACGGTTCTAACGTCCCTTTTGCCAGGGGCACTGCATCTTTAAATGAATTCAAGTGGTTACATAGCAGGCAGTGTTGATCAGCGTTAGTGGCACATCCTCTTCCCAGCTGACTTGTGAGCCCCACTTCATCCCGGGATCACTTATTGTATCTTTTGTTCATATTATTATCACATCTCAAGGTATATCCGGGGCCTTATCTCCGGCACTATCATAGAGTCTTTTGTATATTTTAGAGGCTCTGTAGACACTATATGGGTTGTATATGAGTGTTGGGAATGTTAAACCAGTTATGTTGTGTTTGATCACTTGTTCCACTCAAACTATAAGAAATGTGTATTTCGAGACTTAAAGGCTCAATGGCTAATGAAACGATTTAGTATTGTATGTATGAACTTCCTACTGTATAATTTATGAAATCATGTCTTTTCCTGATCATGGGTAAGTTGGGTAGAACGTATCTAACAGGCTTGCTCGACCGGGTTCACTCAGTTGAGCACCGGTCTTGCCTCTATAGGATGGGGTGTGACATACAAGGACAAAGTCGTACAGACTGCATGATAGAAGGTAGCAATAGTTACGATATTGGAAGAATTCGGACCACAAGTCGTGGTGTGAGAAAGAGGCCTAATGGGAGGGAGAATGCCTGTCACGCCCCAAAACTGAGGAGCGCGACCGGTGCTCAATCGAGTGAACCCGGCCAAGCAAGCCTATTAGATTTCCTTCTACCCAAACTCATTCCTGAATATAGAGAATATATATATCTCTTCGTTAATCAAACAATAAAGTGATCACGTCTGCAATACCACTTTCTTACCATTAGTTACTTCATTTTTTAAAGTCTCTGTTCCATACATTTTTCATAATCTGAAGTGAAAATAGTAATTCAAATACAACATAACGAGTTTAAATTCCCAGCACCAATATACAACCCACACTATGTCTACGGAGTCTCTATGGATAAAGAAGAGTACAATGATAATGCCAGCAACAAGGCCCCAGCTATACCTCAAACAGAATACACAAAGTACAAAAGATTCATGACCCAGGGGTGAAGTGGCTCTCACCAAGTCAATTGGGAAGAAGGTGTACTACTATCACGGATCAATGTTTGCTGCTATGGAACCACCTGCATCCATTTAAAGATACAGCGCCACCGATAAAAGGGACGTTAGTACTATCGAATAGCAGTAGTGTGTATAATTAAACACCCTCTCAATAGAATGACAAATAATACAAAGAAGATTATCATAATTTTGATGGAAGCCTTAGTCAACATCAAACCTCAATTTAGGATCCAGACAGTGTTTCAAGTAATTTCCTTATCTCACATTGGGAGATTTTTAGTATCGATATACCATTGTCCATAATAACATTATTCACAGTACCAGTACCACCGTACTCTCAGCACGGAGTCCGATCATGGCCCGATCGGCTAGGCTATCTCATTAGAGACATCAACCACAATTACTCTCAATATCAATACCACCGTCTTTAACACGTAGTCCAATCACGACCCGATTAGTTAGGCTATCCATTAGGGACCTCGACCACAATTACAATTTCAAGTACAATTTCCAACACAATCACCACCATGTGTGCAGCATGGTGTCCGATCACGACCCGACCGTCTAGGTTGTCTTATTCGAGACATTAACCTTTTTATATCAATCATCGCATTTCATATTACTTTTACATTCTTTCATTTCATTGGCACTAATGGCCATAATTATAAGATCATTCTTGGCACGTTAGCCATATTTAGTATTTCTTGCTCACCTTTTCACTTTCGAACATCACCATCATCAACAACAACAGCAACAATTCAAATCAAGGCATGTAGTATGCATGTGAGCAATTAAGAGTTTATAGCACATAGAGATTCTGCATAAAATTTGGCATAATAGCCTTCGTTTGAATTTAACTTGAAGTCGAACCTTTCTAATGCACAACCCATAATTTTAACACATCCTCAATTGATAACATAACATAAATAAAGCATTTGCAATAATTGTTGAATATATATCTTTCAACCCAATCATACTCAGAATAGCCAATTTTATAACTAACCACTCGGGAATTACATAATTCACATGAATATCGTGGGATCCAATTCTAAGAGAAGAGTTTAGCCAATATACCTCACTTGAGCTTCCTTACACTTCAAATGTTCCGAAATTCTTAGAAACTTCAATCTGTTTTAGCAATATAACAAATTAAACCAAAATTAGGAAGATGATCATGGTTCTAGCTCATTTCGGCATTTTATCAAACACTAGGTGTGCATAAGGTTTCAAGGTCCTTTTATGGAGAATTCCATCATTCCACGACCCAATCTTTACCATGCCTAGTTCAACAATCTTCCTACACCCCTTGATATCACATGCATGTAAAATAACCAACTCTCATGCCAAATAGTATCTTGCTAATTACCCATTTTCAGAAAATTTCGAAATTTGGGGTTAGGGTGTAGAATCTTACCTCTAGGATGAAGACCTAGTAAGTTTCCCTTCTTAATCTTCCAAAACTTGAGCAATTATTGAATAACACCTTCACACTCTAGGACACTCTCTCTCACTCTAAAATGTTAGATTATAGCTCAAAAATAGCCCAAAGAGTGTATTTAACGAAATAGGGTTGGGTTTTAAAAACACAAAAATGGAGCTCCGGAACAAGGTCTGCGATTGCATAATCAATACACGGAGCGCATATCGGTCGCATAATCGGTGTCAAACACGGGCAAACATCTGTATGTGTCTGCGGTCACTATGCGGCCCGCAGACCTGTTTTGCGGTCGCATAATGAACCGCAGAACAGTTATGCGGTCTCATAGTCGACTGCGGTATTTCATCCAAACTGGCCCTCTCTTGCCTCACTTATGCGGCCATTATGTGGCCCACATAGTGATTCTGCGATCGCACAATGGACCGCAGAAAAGCATTTTTCTTCCAAAAATGTTCCTTTACTTTCCGGTGCATTGTTCACCCCAAAAAGTCCGAGCCAAAGAATTTCTATAATACTTAACACGTAAAACAAATTTGGCACCACGAAACATTATTTCCTTTTGCAAATATTTTACGGGGCCTTACATTCTCTACCACTTAGGATCATTCGTCCTCGAATGAGGGTAACATTCTCTTATGCGCATCTTTTGCAACTCAGTTTTCATACCACACACCAGAAGCCCCAAATTTGACTAACTCCCTAAATTGCCAAATATTTTGCCAGAGTTTCCCCTATAACTGGGCCTATCCACCTGTCGGAGAGCCACAGAAACACATCCTAACAGCATATATATAATTCAACGTTGTAAAATAATATAAAACAACACCAACGTTGGCCTTACAAGCGGTTATATTACCAGAACGGAACACTCTTAACATCAAATGTACAAATCATACATAATTCATAGAAAGTATCTTTCTAGCATTTTCACAAGGCACAAACCTTAAATACATGGTTATTCAAACAAATAAGGATACCTTTTCTCCATATCTTCCTCGGCCTCCCTAGTAGCCTCTTCAACCTGTTGGTTTCGCCATAGCACTTTCACAGATGCAATTTCCTTGTTTCTCAACTTTCGGACTTGCCGATCAATAATAGAAACTGGAACCTCTTCATAAGTCAATTCCTCATTAACCTCAATAGTATCAACCAGAACAATGAGTGTCGGATCTCCAACTATTTTCTTCAACATAGACACATGAAACAGCGGGTGTACTAATGATATTTCAGGTGGTAGCTCAACCTTGTACGCCACCTCACCGATCCTCTGAATGATTTTGTACGGTCTGACATACCTCGGACTGAATTTCCCTTTCTTACCAAATTGCATTACCCATTTCACGGGGGAAACTTTCAAGAATACCCAATCATCATCTTTGAACTCCAAATCCCTACGACGAACATTTGAATAGAATTTTCGATGACTTTGAGCAGTCCTTAACCGCTCCTTAATGATTTTAAATTTTTCCATAGCCTGATTCACGAGGTCTGTCCCTATCAACTCTGCTTCACAAATTTCAAACCACCCAATGGGAGATCTACATCTCCTACCATATAAAGCCTTGAACTGTGGTATTTGAATGCTACCATGATAGCTATTGTTGTATGCAAATTCTATGAGTGGTAAATGATCATCCCAACTACCTTTGAAGACTAGAACACAAGTGTGCAACATATCCTCAAGCGTTTGAATAATCCGCTCTGCCTGCCTGTCAGTCTGCATGGGAAAGGTTGTACTAAGATTCACATTAGTACCCAAACGTTGCTAAACTTTCTTCCAAAAATTATCAGTGAATTATGCTCCCCGATAAAAAATGATGGAAACTGGGGTGCCATGCAACCTGACTATTTCTTTAATATACAACTGAGCATATTGTTCCATTGTATCAATAGCCTTAACTGGCAAGAAGTGTGCTGATTTCTTGAGTAGATCCACAATCACCCAAATCAAGTCAAACATACGAGGAGTACGAGGTAATCCTACCACAAAGTATATATTATTCATTTCCCACTTCCACATTGGAATTTCTATGTTCTGTGCCAACCCAACGGGCCGTTGGTGTTCGACCTTCACTTGTTGACAGTTTTCACCACGAAACATTATTTGCTTTTGCAAAAATTTTACGGGGCGGTACAATGCCCTGACCTTTGGATTTATTCACATAACAGATGCCTAAATGGAAAGGACAGTATTAAAACCATTTGTAAGAGCTATCCGGTTATGAGACCGATAAGTGTATCAGTCAACATTCGAGGATGGGTGTTCGGAAGGGGGGAATGATGTTACACCTAACAGTATTACGTCGACGTTACACCACGCAGTATTGTACGTTTGATTTGTCATAAGATAATTGACATCAGTTCAAAGATAAGATTATTTTGAGGTTATAAGTATTATGCTATTTATAACGAGTGATAAGTAAAGTCGTGAAGGTCAGAGGGTAAACGAGTGGAAGAAAATGAGTTTCGTCAAAGTTTGACATTTTGAGATAAAGTACGGTCCAAGCTATATTACCCCGTATTTATGGACTAGTGCCATACAAGGTACGATATGACCATGATAGTAAGGTGTATAAAGTATATTAAAAGTGATTAGTATTTTAAGTAATTTGAGATAATTCTTAATTATGTGGGTAATTGATTAATTATTGATTAGTGGGAGGTTAATGAGTTAACAAATCAATTGGAAAAATTGTGGATAAGCCTAAAGGGCCCCCAACGTGGCAGCAATTCAAATAGGTGATAAGTGACTCTTTGGTTTGGATATTAGGTGGAAGTTTAGGTGATTTTTGGGCAAAAGTCATCCTTATCAATTGGGGCCCACAACCCACAAGTTATAAGCGATCTTCCTAAATCATTAAGTGGGATGTTATGTTTTGCTAAGCTTTCTAAGTAACGAATGAGACTCAAATAATTCGTTTGAAACTTCACAGTGTTATAGCAGCGTGAATTGCAATTTCCACGGGAACCCGGTACAATCTTTCTCAAGAATATCATATGGATTTTCCCTACTCCGATCCGCAGTTACGTGTTTTTCGCAAAAGACGTGTGTTAGAGGGATTGTTAAGATAATCGGCTCAGGTATGTTAAGGCTATCCCTTCTTTCCTTTTGGCATGATCCATACGATACAAACGAAACGAGCAAATGCGCAACTTTCATAAATGACTCTACTCATAGAAGTGCTAGGGGTGCCTATGTTTTTGATTCCCCATGTGAATTATTATTATATCTTCTGTTCATGGGTCTCAAAAAAATACATATTTGATAAAGTTTATCTGAATGCCATATTGATCTTATGACATTCCGAGAAATCTTATTAACGTATTTCTTATGCATTTCATTCATTTATAGATGTACATTAACCCATGACCAGATGGCATTATATACGCGTATATTATATGTATATGGGATATAGGAAAAGGTTACGGCGTTATATACGCACCACCACCTGATCAGCTGGTATATGTTGATGATTTTGCCCACAGTGGCCGAGCTGATATGATGGGATGCCCTCAAAGGCTTGATGATGTTATATACACATATACCTATGCATGGTATGAGATTTATAAACATATGCATGACATTACAAATATGAAATGATTTACAGAGCTATTCGGACTTACATGTTGAGTCATTTTCTCCATGTTTCTCTCATGTCTTTTATTTACTAATTTTCATTACTTACATACTCGGTACATTATTTGTACTGACATCCCATTTTCATGGGGATGCTGCATTTCATGCCCGCCGGTCCCGATAGACAGGTTGAGAGTCCTCCAAGTAGGCTATCAGCTCAGCGAAAGGTGTTGGTGCGCTCAATTGGCTTCGGAGTTGCTTATTTGATTAGTATGATTTGGACAAGTATTGACTAGTATGGCGGGGCCCTATCCCGAACTTTATGGTTTTATCTACTCTTAGAGTCTTGTAGACATATGTCATGTACATGAAAGATTGTATGGCATTGTCGGCCTATATTCAGTGTACGAGTGATTATTTTGGTCTTATTGGCCCGTATGTCATATGTATAAGTTTGTATTACATGTTGGGTCATCCAATATCGAGTATTTCCTCATGTTTTATTCTACTTATCTCGCGATAGGCTCTCCGTCTCATTTACCTATGATAGTATGATACGAGAGATACGTTATGTTGGTACTCATTTACCTAGCTGATCTAGTCGTGATCGAACATCATGCCGCACACATGGTTGTGATTGTGCAAGAAATTGTAATTGAAATTGTGATTGTGGTTGATGTCTCTAATGGGATTGGCTAGCTGATCGGGTCGTGATCAGACTCTGTGCTAAAAGTAAGGTGGTATTGGTATTGAGAGTGATGGTGGTTGATGTCTCTAATGAGATGGCCTAGCCGATCGGGTCGTGATCAGACTCCGTGCTAAAGGTACGGTGGTATTGTTATTGTGAATATTGGTATTGTGAACGGTGATTTTGTGAACAGTGGTATATCGGTGCAAAAGATCTCCCAACCAAAAATAATATTATCTTCGTATTTTGGAAATTAATATGTTGTAACTTGGAAATTGGATATCATTGATTGTTGATTGTTGTTCCCATGGTTTTCCCTTTTATGTTGCAATTCTATTTTGAAAGAGGACAGTTAGCTTTGCATACTAGTACTATTCCATATGTACTAACGTCCCTTTTTCCGAGGGCGCTGCATCTTCAATGGATGCAGGTGGTTCATAAGCGGGGAGCATTGGTCCTCGTTAGCATTCACTCTCTATGCAGTAGGTTTTGGTGAGCCTACTCTATTCCGGGCCTGATATCATTTGAGTTGTACATTGTCCTTTAAGGTATAGCTGTGGCCTTGTTGCCGGCACTTCCACACTACTCTTCTGTTGTACTTAGAGGCTCCGTAGACAGGTTGTGGGTTGTGTTTGATATGGGGAATTGAACTAGAATTTTCATTATATCTAAAAACTTGTAATAATTTGGAAATTATGAATGAAGCTTCTAATGGAAATGAAATGGGAGTTGTTAATGAAATCTTTTTAGTGCTTGATTAATGTAGTGAATCCACTCTTTATTCATGAATGAGTTTGGGTAGAAGGAAATCTAACAGGCTTGCTCGGCCGGGTTCACTCAGTTGAGCGCCGGACGCGCTCCTCAAGTTTGGGACATGACAGTCAACTCCCCGGTCAAACTTCCAAACTTAAATTTCCTATTTTTTGCCATTTCAAGCCGAATTTGACTACGGACCTCTGAATAAATATCCGGACACACTCCTAAGTTTGAATTCACCATATGGAGCTATTGGAACAATCAAAATTCTATTACGGTGTCATTTACACATAATTCATCATTCCGTCAATTATTTCAACTTAAGCTTTAAATATTGGTACTAAGTGTTCCAATTCATTCTGAAACCTGCCCGACAAGTCACATAATTATAATTGAACATAGAATAAGATGTAAATGGGAAAACGAGGCAGCAATACTCAAAACAACCGGTCGGGTCATTATAGACACCCCACGCCGCCTAGACACATTTAATGCAATCCGTATAGAACCGTCACAACTCGAATACAACTAACGATGGAAAAAGAGACACATGTGAGAGCTACCCAACAAATCTGACAGGCACAACTCCCTATCAGTACCATACTACGAATCCATTCCACAAGGTAGAAACAAAGCATACAAACTAATCACAAAGGATCATCATTCTAACATAACTCCACCGCGACAGTTATCCCAATCCAAACATACCGACCCACACAAAAACACGAGGATCCCATCCTCAGCTCTGAATCACAAGTAGAATACATATCACACCACCTGAAAACTTTCACCCTAAATTCGGTGGAACAATATCACAACATGTAACTGACTCCCCATTCTTGTAGGGCCCTAAATCACAAGTCGCAGCCAAACCATCCAAAAATCACATCAAAACCTACCATATTAAGTAACAGAAAGTTCATCCTACTCTCTTATATCTCAATAGTGGACAATCTAAAATTACAGACACGGGCTACCATTATAGAATCTCTCAACAGGTGCCAACACATAAACAAAGTACAAGAATCACGAAACACATCCATACATGAAGAAAGGTAGGATGAATCTTACCAATAGATGGAACCAGACCGAATAATACTATTGCGTCTCTATAACCAACCGAAATAATACATGTAACGACATCATCTAGTACACCACCCTCAGTCCAACCAGGAAAAACATAACAATGGGCCTGGCCTCCGCCCCTAGGACGAACATTACCCGCCCGACCTCCAAATCTAGCTGGCGAAGTAGGTATAGCAGTATCTAGAGTGGAGCCCATTGCCTGAATACTCTCTTGTGTTACACCAGCTTGAATTCTAGGACAATCCCTCACCATGTGCCTAGTAACCCCACACTTAAAGCAACATCTCCGCTGACATGGCTTTGGAAGCTGTCCTAAATGGGTACTCCGAGAACCATGGATATATATAGCACCACGTCAAACCTGAAGTGCAGATTGAACTGGCTAACCCATAAAACATCTACCATGATGCGCCGCACCTCCAAAATAGGGATCGGTAGATCCTCTCGGTCCACAAGACCTCTTACACTCCATGTCCTCTATTACACCCCATGTTTTCGTACGTAAAAGTACGCCATAAGTAAATTGATGAAAGCTCGGAAATGAGATATTACATCCCACATTTTCGAACGTTATAGTTTCGTCATAAGTTAATCGACGTAAGTTTGTGAATGGCATTATTTTGAGATTATAAGCATTATGCTATTTCAAACAAGTGATAAGTAAATTCGTGAAGGTGAGAGGGTAGGCAAATCGAAGGAAATGAGTTTCGTTGAAGTTTGACATTTTGGGATATAATACGGCCCGAACTAAAATACTCGGTATTTATGGACTAGTACCATACATGGTACCACATGGCCATGATAGTGAGGTGTATGAATTGTATTAAAAGTCAGTATTATTTGAAGTAATTTGAGATAATTCGTAATTAAGTGGATAATTGGTTAATGGGGAATTAACAAACTAATTAAGGAAATAAGTGGGTAAGTATTGGATAAGGATTTAATCCTTAACGTGGCAGGCCACAAAGTCACAAAAATGTGACTCTTAAAGTTCACATATAGGTGGCATATTTAGAATAATAGGTTGCCAAGTCATCCACAAGAGTAGGGCCCACAACCCCAATATTAAGAGACTTTTTCATATGCTTATACTTATGATTGCTTACGGACGAATCTCAAATTCACAAAGATTTGGAAAAGGGCAACTTCAGCTTCAACAAAGTAATGAAAAACTTCTCTAATTCAACAACGTCATATGAGATTTTGATATAATTCACAAAAGAGACATATATTCATAGCAACGTAACAAGCTTCAACAAAGCTAATGTTGAAATAGCAACGAAATTGATTCAAAGATTTCATACGAAGTCTACCTAATGTTATCGTGGTTCTAAGGGAGTACGATAAAATATTTCCCAAGAATATCATACGGATTTTTACATAATTCAATCCTCCATTACATGTTCTTCGCAAAAGATGTGTGTTAGATGGATTGTCAACAGAATCGGTTTAGGTATGTTAAGGCTATCCCTTCTTTCATTTTGGCATGATCTATACGACACGAACAAAACGAGCAAATGCACAAATTCCATAAATGACTCTATTTATAGAAGTATTAGAGATGCCAATGTTCTTGAATTCCCATATGTCTTATTATTCTATCGTCCGTTCATGGGTCTCAGAAAACTACGTAAGCTGAAAAAAACTTATTTCATGATATTACTCAAAGGCATAATGGTATTATGACATTCCGAGAGATTTTATTGACATAATTCTCATGCATTGCATTCATTTATACATACACATTGACCCATGAATAGATGTATATGTATATGGGATATGTGAAAAGGTTACGGCGTTATATACGCACCACCACCTCATCAGCCAGTATACATTGATGATTTTCCCACAGTGGCCAAAATGATATGATGGGATGCCCTCGGAGGCTTGATGATCTTATGTACACATATACCTATGCATGGTATGACATTCTATACGCATATGCAAGACATTATAAATATTAATGATTCACCGAGTTATTCGAACATACATGTCAAGTCGTTTACTCCATGTATTCTCATGTCTATTGTTTACTGATTTTCATTCCTTACATACTCGGTATATTATTTTTACTGACATCCCTTTTGCCTGGGGACACTACGTTTCATGCCCACAGGTCCCGATAGATAGGTCGAGAGCCCTCCAAGTAGGCTATCAGTTCAGCAGAAGATGTTGGTGCGCTCCATTTGCTACGGAGTTGCTTGTTTGATCAGTATTATTTAGACGTGTACGGTTTGGTACGGTTCAGTGCGCGACTTGTTATTTTAGTCTTATAGGCCTATATGTCTTATGTATAAGTTGGTATTACATGTGGTATTCTACTTATCTTATGGTAGCCTCTCCGGCTCAGTTATCTATGATAGTATGATACAAAAAGATACGTTATGTTGGTACTCGGTTGAGTAAGGTACCGGGTGCCCGTCGCGGCCCATCGGTTTGGGTCGTGACAAAAGTGGTATCAGAGCAGTTCTGTCCTAGGGAGTCTACAAGCCGTGTCTAGTAGAGTCTTGTTTATGGGTGTGTTGTGCACCACACTTATAAGCATGAGGCTACAAGGAATTTAGGACTATCACTCTTTCTTCTTACTCTAGATAATGTGGTAGAGCTCGGTTGTAAGGACACTATTTCCTACACTCTATCTTATTCATAATACGACGATGCCTACATCGAGAAAAACGGTCGGTAAGAGATATAGTTGTGGAAGAATTGAGTCAGAGGAGCTTGATTTTTGCATCACGCTTATGATGAATAAATATGAGATATTCAGTAGATCATGTGTGTACTAAGATGTGTAAGCTTCTGGAAAAGGATCCCTAAGACATGAATATCTATCCACCCATATGGTAAAAAACACAAAGCAACGAGAGATTCAGAAGGTAGACACAAGCTTCAACAGGTAAAAGAAGCAAGATGAAAAGGGTTCGAGGTACCCAACTAGTGAAGATTATCATTATTTACTATTTAGGAAGGGAGATATAAACATTTTCAGTTACCTTCAACAATCGTAGAGATATGTACAATCAGCCACACCCATCTCATTTATGCCTTTGGGGGCTAACAGAATTAGTATAAGAGAAGGCAGGATGCTAGGATCTAGCTGGGGTTAGGGTAACCCAAAATGGTGTATGGATTGTTAGCGTTATCTGACATTTCTGAAGGTTATTGCAAATGTGCTAATAGATCTCCTTGTGAGACACCCAGAGGGTGCACTCTAAAATAGTACTGCTAGATATAGATACTACAAAGATAGGCATTGGAAGCCTTGAGGGAATAAATATTACCTTAATGTAGCTCCCGTCCCTAATGGAGAAAGAATGTTAGGCAACCCAAAGAGCCAATGGATGGGGCAAGGGGAGCTAAAAGCAAAAGAATGTCTTGTATGAGTTTTCAGAATAAAGTGATAGCCATAGATGTTAGCGAGAAATAAGAAGAGAGTCAATGAAGTATTATGAGTAAGATATGATACATGGATGACAACGGTAGATAAAAAAGATGACAGTATTATAGAGTCTATAGTCAAGTGAAGGAAAAGACGGGAGGTGACAGGCCTTGAGACAACAAAAGAATATAGGCCATAAAGTCATATCCTCATGTTGAAAAATAAGTTCGTGACTCCAACGTGATTACCAAAAGGAAAAATTAGACCCAGATTAATAAGAAATCGGCATGGAGTGATGAAAAAGATAAACTAAACATGAACTAGGGACTGAGAAATAGTCAGCATCATGAGAATTTCAGAGATTGCATCCCGACGATAATGGAATGGATGACCGAAGAATACCCTTTAAAGGTCATTCAGGAAGACGCTTCCCTAAAGCAAGCAAGGTGAGTAAAGTTAGGCTTAAGGGACTGTATGTTCTAGTTACACTAAGTGTCACCATTGCGAGTAAGGAATTTCATTATTCTTCGTACAAAAGGATTACCGCAAGGCGAATAAGGATACTCGATGATGTGGAAAGACACCAAAGATGAAGTGGCGAAACATCTATACGTATATCATCGTAGCTCCAAATCTTAGTGCTCCCCTAAAGGGGGGAATATGAAGTGATATGGCATGAAGTCAGAATTAAATGGTTCTAGTAATTATGGAATGGTAAGGGAAGAATGGGATAAAAATGAAAAAGGAATAAGCCTACACTTATTCAAATCCTACAGATATGCTATGATTCCAGAAAATTATGCAAACACGACGTCAAGGAGAGAAAGTAAGGGTTCCTACCCGAGATGTTATTGATATAGAAGGAGCATGTGCTAGACATAAGTTAAGTCAAAGGATATAACCCAAGAAAGATTACGTGGAATATTGATATGAGAATGGGCCAGCGAGTAGTTGGTAGTTGATTCAGGAAGATCCTAGTTATGGCTAGACATGAGGTTAATGACAAATCATCAGATTGTGCAAGATGAACTTAGTGAACCCCAACATGGGGAATTCAGTCTCGCAGGTAATGATATCGTGACCCTTGAGAAATATTCAGATATGAGTTGGGGCAGTTAAAGGTACCATATAAGTGTTAGGGAAATAAAAGAGAATGCCATTGGGAAGACGGTCAGAACATCAAGTTCAGAATCAACCCTACAAGCACATGAGCGTAAACTACGGAGAATTATAGGCGAGGAAGGACATCAAAAATTCCGTCGAGTATTCGGTGTAATAAGCTCGCAGCTTTACAAGAGTCAGAGGATCCTCCCTAAATACTACAATGAAGGACTAGCTGAGGAAATAAGGAAGATGGCTTCGACCTAAGTTCAGTGACCTAAAGAGGGAATGGTCTTATAACAACAGTCTCACACCGACATTGTATGTACTCCATAAGGAAGTGGCACCTACCGTGGCTAATAAACGGGAGGTAAAATCAGAAGTGATATTCAAGATCATATGAGTGGTATGGAATTCTAACATGTGTGGGAACTAAGATAAGCTAAGTATGCACGCAACAAGGGGGCAGAAAGACCAGGAAAAGTAATGTCTTATGTTTAAAGAAATCTGAGAAGGAACGAAAAGAATTATTCGATTAATGATCCAGAATTACTTACGTTATGAACGCACTTAAGAGTTCGGAGTTTTATACATGCAGCATATACGTTGTCAATAATACATACAAGCGTAGAAGATTCTGGTATAAGTTAAAAGAAAGAATTGAGTCGCATATCGGAAGATAGCTTAAACTTACATAAATTTTGATCATAGGGAAGAGGAAACTAAAGATTTACATCAACCAAGTAAATCAGGAGTCTGATCATTGGACCTAGAAAATTATAGAAATTGTGATTGAGAACATAGAGGAATCACTCTTAATATCAGAGGTACAAGACAGAGAGTACAATAGAAATATTCTAAACGGCCCTACGAAAACGCCGGTTAGAAGAGTTCCAGCCTCATAAGAAGTCAGTATGAAGCTTCCACCGGATCGAGTATGCACCAAGGTTGCAAGTATTATAATAGAACTTCAAGTTGTGGATGTGAATTATACCTTTATGGAAGGAAGGTCATGGACGAGATAGAAGATGTGATGCTAGATTTTATGGTAAGTAAGGTAAAGGTGAACAACGTACGAGATACTCAAATATAGAAGGTTGCGAATAATCCATACTGCATATAGAAGGTTAGAAGCACTGGGATTCAGTATCCAGGAATGGAAGAGGCATCATCAGTGGCATATCTTCCACCCTATGGTTTCTAGGTATTGATAAACCTAGTCAAGAGAATAAAGAAGAGTTAGAGACGATGTGATATCTCGCTTGATGTTCTAGGATAACGCAAGGAAATCTATGGTGTAAGCAAGTTGAAAGAATGTTGCGAGTAATATAAATAGATACGTATAGGTCGCATGCTAAAGTATGGTAAAGCGACAAGGTTTTAGGAAGACAGGAGTAATATAAGAAAAGGCAAGTGAGAAGGTGACGATAAGGGATAAGTCCTCGGGATTAAGTCTATGAGAACAAGAATTATAGAAAGCTCAGTATAGCCTGAATATACTCTAAGGATTCTAACACTACTAGAATTTAAAAAAGATGGAATGCTGCCCTGGTTATAGAATAAGGGTGTAATTGTGATAGATAAAGGATGACGATTTGGCCTTCGATTGAGTAATGATTTGAAGAGGATTTCATGAATTGTACGGGATTAAAATGCCCACGTAAGTGAATCACATTGGGATGCTATAAAATACATTTATTGAAGTACAGTATCGCCACTAAATGGATCAGGAAAATCACTTCAAATATTCCTCGATGCAACGTAAGCCCTAGTGGCAAGGTATTACATGAGAAGTTTCAAGTTATCAGCGGTATATTGTGGAACAATATTCAGGTGAATCAATGATGGATGGATAAAAGTCACAAAGTATGAGATGAGATTAGGCCATCTTTCTTAAGATGAACGATAGTGAAGAAGAATTAAAGGACTTAGATTTATGCATATGGGATAAATAATGAAAGTAACCTAGAGTTTGGAAGCAGACCTCAATAACGATAAATCAAAGTAAGAGTTAAGGTATAGTATCACCTACCTAGATGTAGTAGTCATACGGTTGGATAAACGGAGCTATGGAATAAGGTATAACAATATTCATAAGTTCAACAAATGTACCGAGCAAAGAACTTCAGTATACCCATAGACGCCCAGAGGGACAATTTGTAATAATTCTGTATATGTTTACAAAGTGAGGCCTCGAGATTGGCTAAAAGCCAGAGGGAAAAGGAGAGAAGAGTCTCATCGGCGCACTTACAAGGTCAGAATCATACAAGCTACATGATAGAAGGTAGCAACAGTTACGAGATTGGAAAGATTCCAACCACAAGTCATGGTATGAGAAAGAGGTCTAAAGGGTGGAATGCCCTGGACTCTTTGGGATTATTCACAGAACAGTTGCCTAGATGGCAAGGAGAGTACTAAAGTATTCAGAAGACATAAGTTATGGAAATGATAAGTGCATCAGTCAACATTCGAGGGAAAATGTTCCAAAGGGGGGAATGATGTTACACCCCATGTTTTCTTACATAAAAGTACGCCATAAGTAACTTGATGAAAGCTCGAAAATGAAATATTACATCCCGTATTTTCGCACGTTAAAGTTTCATCGTAAGTTAATCGACGTAAGTTCGTGAATGTGATTATTTTTAGATTATAAGCATTATGCTATTTCAAACAAGTGATAAGTAAATTCGTGAAGGTGAGAGGGTAAGCGAATCGATGAAAATGAGTTTCGTCGAAGTTTGACATTTTGGGATAAAATATGGCCCGAGCTAAAATACCCGGTATTTATGGACTAGTACCATACAGGGTACAATATGGCCATGATAGTGAGGTGTATAAAGTATATTAAAAGTGAATAGTATTTTAAGTAATTTAAGATAATTTCTAATTATGTGGGTAATTGGTTAATGGGGAATTAACAAACTAATTAAGGAAATAAGTGGGTAATTGTTGGATAAGGATTTAATCCTTAACGTGGCAGCCCACAAAGTCACAAAAATGTGACTCTTAAATTCACATATAGGTGGCATATTTAGAATAATAGGTTGCCAAGTCATCCACAAGAGTGGGGCCCAAAACCCCAATATTAAGAGACTTTTTCATATGCTTATATTTATGCTTGCTTATGGATGAATCTCAAATTCACAAAGAATTGGGAAAGGGCAGCTTCAGCTTCAACAAAGTCATGAAAGACTTCTCTAATTCAAAAGAGTTATATGAGATTTTGATATAATTCACAAAAGCGATATATATATTCAAAGCAACGTAACAAGCTTCAGCAAAGCTAATGTTGCAATAGCAACGAAATTGATTCAAAGATTTCATATGAAGTCTACCTAATGTTATCGCGGTTCTAAGGGAGTACGATACAATATTTCCCAAGAATATCATACAGATTTTTCCCTAATTCGATCCGCCGTTACATGTTCTTCGCAAAATACATATGTTACAGGGATTGTTAAGAGAATTAGTTCAGGTATGTTAAGACTATCCCTTATTTCTTGTTGGCATGATCTATACGGCACGAACGAAATGAGCAAATGCAGAAATTCCATAAATGACTTTATTCATAGAAGTATTAGAGATGACTATGTTCTTGAATCCCCATATGTCTTATTATTCTATCGTCTGTTCATGGGTCTCAGAAAAATACGTAAGTTGAAAAAAATTTATTTCATGATATTACTCAAAGGCATAATGGTATTATGAGATTCTGAGAGATGTTATTGACATAATTCTCATGCATTGCATTCATTTATACATACACATTGACCCATGAATAGATGGTGTTATATACGCGTATATATGTATATTATATGTATATGGGATATGTGAAAAGGTTACGGCGTTATATACGTACCACCACCTCATCAGCCAGTATACATTGATGATTTGCCCACAGTGGCCAAAATGATATGATGGGATTCCCTCAGAGGCTTGATGGTCTTATGTACGCATATACCTATGCATGGTATGACATTCTATACGCATATGCAAGACATTATAAATATTAATGATTCACAGAATTATTCGGACATACATGTCGAGTCTTTTACTCCATGTTTTCTCATGTCTATTGTTTACTGATTTGCATTCCTTAAATACTCGGTATATTATTTGTACTAACATTCCCTTTTCCTGGAGACACTGCGTTTCATGCCTGCGGGTCCCAATAGACAGGTCGAGAGCCCTTCAAGTAGGCTACCAGTTCAGCGGAAGATGTTGGTGCGCTCTATTTGCTACAAAGTTACTTGTTTGGTCAGTATGATTTTGACGTGTATTTTTTGGTATGGTGGGGCTCTGTCCTGATCTTTATGACAATTATGTATTCTTAGAGGCTTGTAGACATATGTTATGTACACAAAAGATTTATGGCCTTGTCATCCTATGTTCAATGTACGAGTGGTTATTTTGGTGTTATAGGCCTGTATGTCTTATGTATAAGTTGTATTACATGTTGTATTCTACTTATCTCACGGTAGACTCTACGGCTCAGTTATCTATGATAGTATGATACCAAAATATACGTTATGCTAGTACTCGGTTGAGTAAGATACCGGGTGCCCATCGCGGCCCCTCGGTTTGGGTCATGACATGCCCCCTCTCTTGGCCTCGCATACCCTCAAACCTTCGAGCGATCTCCATAAACTTTTGAAATAGATTATCTGTCTCCAACTCCCGAGTCATGTTAAATCTAATACCATAACTGATTCCATCATTGAATCTATAAAATCAATCTTTTGCTGTAGCAACCAAAGCAGGAGAATGTTGGGACAACTTACTAAATCTGAGGGAATACTCTGACACTAACATAGTCCCCTAATGCAGCTGCTAAAACACTGTGCGCCATGCATCCCGAAGGGTCCGGGGAACAAACTCTCTAAAAACATCTCTAGAAATTGAGCCCAAGTGAGTGGGGCTGCATCAGCTGGACTACCCTTCTCATAAGCCTACCACTACCTATATGCTACTTCTAACAGCTAAAATGTAGTAAAGGTGACTCCGCCTCATCTCCACAACACCCATGGTGTGCAGAATAGGATGGCACTTGTCTCGAAAACCATGTGCATTCTTAGTAAGTGCACCATCGTAAGTAAGATGGTGATACTTCTTGAACCTCTCAAGTCTTAGTTGCTCCTCCTAAGATGCCTCTAGCATGAGATCATGCTAAACCTAATTAACAAGTTGTAATAGCATAACTCTCGGCACCTGATAAACACGAACTGGCTACTCTACGGGCGGCGGGGGTATGATGATAGAATCCTAGGAAGCTTAACTATATTCAAGGACAAGGATAAAACTTAGGAATCTCAAAGAGGGCCTTTAATAAGATGTCAAGCTAAAGAATTGCAAAACAAGGTCATTATACTCCAAGTGCAAATAAAGAAGTTGTTAATTGGGAGAAAAAGCTCAAGGATAAAGGATATGAATTGGGTAGGTGTTACAATGGTTTTATGGCCCAAATTTATGTCCAAGAAGAGGAATATTGGATCCCAAGAGACATCCTTTGAAGAAGGTCCTAATCAGCGCACTTTTGGACCATTTCGGCACCTAAAATGTGTCCAAACTTGCATCCCAATAAGTCCTACACAAAGTCACGTTTTTATAACATAGAAAGACTTAATTTATGTCAAAGAAGGGTACAATAGTCGTGCTAGAAGTTGAGTGCATGTTGGTGCGAAGTTGCTTGCAAAGTTCCTTCAAGCTTTCCAAGTCCAAGATTGGTTTTGGAATTTCAAGATCATATCCGATGGTAGTTGGACATTGTTTCCAAAGTAGTTAGGATTTTATTTGTTTTTCAAAGATTTCTAAGATTTCCAAGATTGGTTTTGGACTTTCAACATCATATCCTAAGGTAGTTGGACATTTTGTCCAAAGTAGTTAGGATTTTCTTTGTTTATTTTTTGGTAGAATTAAGTGACTCCCTCTCTATATAAAGGGGTTTATTCTTTATTTTTAGGAAGATCATGATAGACAATATCAACAAAAATTGTGAGATTGTTTTGTACCCTTGTGTGTGGCTACTTTTAGATTTATTCTTCAAGCATTAAGAATCAACTTAAGGTGGTAAGATTCATCCTTTTTCGAAATCTTAGATCACTTCTAAGTATTCAAGAAAGGTGATAAGTTTAGGCTTATTGTTGTTCTTGTTATTATAAAGGGTCGTGTTTCACAACCTCTCTCTTGTTTTTAATTATCTACCAAAGGCGATTAGTTCTTCGTTAGATAATTGTTGTTGCTAGGATTTAACTTCAAGAATAAACTTCTTGAATTCAAGAAACTCTTCTTGAAGTCAATCTATTTTTAATTTCCGTTTTTTTTCGTTTGTTTATTTTCTTTTAGCTTCCGCACGCTTTTCTTGTTTTTCTTAAGTAACTCTTGGACCCCTATCATGTTGTTTTTAAGTGGTCTCAGAGCATAGGCTAATCAAGATTTCAATCTTGATAATCTTGGAAGGTTCTTGTATAAAAAATAAACGAAAATCAGCCCAAACAAAAAAGAAGTGTTATTGCTCATTTGTATTTTCAGAATTCAAGTATTATTTGGTTTCCAAGTCAAGAAAGGAAACAAGAAGAGGGGATCCTAGTTCTTGAAGATTAAGGTAACTTCTTTCCTTATTCTAGTGGGTTTTGGGTTTCTTAAATTCTTTCATTTTTTCTTCTACTAATCAATTCCTATTCTTCCTAGGTTGTGTCCTTCAATTTTCATTTCTTTTTCTAATTCCACATTCTTATCACTAAGGTTGTGACTAGTAAGGTTTATTAATAAATCTAAAGATTAACGCCCAAGAGTTGTTTTGAGTGAAAAAAGGTAAGATAAGTGAACATTAGAAGGAAAAGCCAAATTTGAGACATATTTCATCTAATCTATGTCAAGATGTCTCAAACAGGTAGTTACAGTGGAAGGAGGAGAGCTATCACTCAACAACTTAAAAAGTCAAACTTACAGTATACCGAATGNAAATCTAAAGTTTAACGCCCAAGAGTTGTTTTGAGTGAAAAAAGGTAAGATAAGTGAACATTAGAAGGAAAAGCCAAATTTGAGACATATTTCATCTAATCTATGTCAAGATGTCTCAAACAGGTAGTTACAGTGGAAGGAGGAGAGCTATCACTCAACAACTTAAAAAGTCAAACTTACAGTATACCGAATGGAAGAAAGATAATGGTAAAGTTATTTTTCAAACAAGAGCTAAAGTGATGTATGTGATTCATGCCCTTAGAATTGACAAAGCATTTGGCTATAACTTAATTAGTACTTATATGGTTGAGAAATTGAACTTGCCTTGTGTTGAGATTATTGAACCCTATATGTTGAAAGGAGTAAAGGTGGATAAAAGAGTGGTATTGACATTCTCTATTGGAAGGTACGAGGATGTGATTTGGTGTGATGTCATTCCCAGGAATAGTTTTTATATCTTGTTGGGAAGGCCATGGTATGTCTACGAAAGTGCTTCATATAGTATGGAAAAAATAGATACTCTTTTGAGGTTAATGGGAAGAAACTCATACTTGGGCCTTTTACTCCCTCACAAATTTGTGAAGAAGAAAACAGTGGGATGTCAAGTGAGGTAAAGAGTGATCTTGATAAAAAAGAAAAGAGATAAGTCAATGAGATAAAAAAGTATATGAGGTAGAGAGAGAAAAACAAGAGGGATTGAGTGAAGAAAGAGAAAAACTCTTTAGTGAGAGAAAAGAGGCTAAGGGTGAGGAAAAAGTTAGTTTTGTGATAAAAGCCAAAGAGAGTGTAAGCAAGAAAAAAGTTTCTTTAATTCCTAACCTATTAACTCTTTCTTGTTTTAGTTCTTGTGATTTTATGCAGCCACGTGTTGAAATACCTTTTGAAAGGGGTGGTGAGGTGCAAAAGACAGTGGAAAAAGATCCAATTGGATTCAAACATGAATTTGGCAATATCTATTCTTGTTGGATGGTGGAAGATAAAAGCTTAGTTAAATTCTTTGTTATTGAATCTTTTGACCATTTTGATTCTTATATATAGGTTTATGACATGGAGTTACCTAAACGCTTTGCTATGTTGGATCCATTTCATAAAAAACTACAAGGTGGTGATGTTCCATTGGTAAATAAGTCCAGGTACGGTATGTATAATTGGTTTATTTGCATTCTTGGCCTTTCTAGAACACCCAAGGTATTTTTGGAGGTAATGAATTATACTCTTATTTCGTATGTTGGTGACTTTATAATTTTTGGGGATGATGATATTTTGATGCACATCAAGTCATTGTTTGTAATATCTATGTTAAAGTACAAAAGTAATTTGCTTTCTTTTGAAATTGTGTATGACATAGATGATTATGTATTCCAACTTGGTAGAAAGAGGCATGAATTTTATGAGAAAAGACTTGTGAATGAGTTAAACATTTCTTCTTCTCTTATTCAAGCGGCTAATGAGTTTTCATATAATCAATTGCTATAATGTGATTTGTGTTGTGGGATGGGGAATCATTCTTTAATACACGTTGATTGTGATCTTGTCTAAGTGTTTGCTACTAGTAAAAAGGATATGAATGATTGTTGTAACGTTTGCGATCAAATACTCTTTCAGGTAGAAGAATCCATTAGATTTTTAATTGTAGGCAGTTGGCTATATCATAAAGGTGTCTTCAATGATTCATATAGTATAGATACTTATATTAAATGGATGTGTGGTTGATATTTTATAATTTCTTTGTCATGTATGCTTATGGACTACCTTACCGACAAGATCGAATTGCAAGTTCCATTGCATAGTGCATCTAAGAGAGATTTTTATTGTATTAATCTAGGTAGGCATTAATTTTATTGGGATGAAGATATCTATATGCTTTATAAGGGAGTATTTACAGATATTAGGATTAATTGGGTTAAATGGACACATTGTCACTGTCTTGTTTTATTCGCACTATTGTTTCAGATTAGTGGATGCCATTTACTAGAGCGTGTTTTTTTTCCTTGCAAGGTTGAAATTTGATGATGAATTTTCTTCAAGAAGAGGGGAAATATAGCATCCTAGGAAGCTCAACTCTATTCAAAGATAAAGATAAAGTTTAGGATTCTCAAAAAGGGCCCTTAAAAAAGATGTCAAGCTAAAGAGTTGCAAAACAAGGTCATTAGACTTCAAGTGAAAATAAAAAAGTTGTTAATTGGGAGAAAGAGCTCAAGTATAGAGGATATGGATTGGCTAGGTGTTACAATCGTTTTATGGCCCAACGTTATGTCCAAGAATAGGAGTATTGGATCCCAAGAGACATTCTTTGAAGAAGGTCATAATCACCCAACTTTTGGACCATTTGGAACCTAAAATGTGTCCAAACTTGCAGTCCAATAAATCCTACATGAAGTCACGTTTTTATAACATAAAACTGACTTACATGATGTCAGAGAAGGGTAAAATAGTCGTGCTAGTATAACGACCCGGCCGGTCGTTTTGAGAGTTATAGCCCCGATTCCCTATTAACTGCTTCTTCCATATCTATTTTCTGCTATTGTGACTTGTCGGGAGGTTTTGTTTTGGGTTGTGGAGTGTTTTGGGACACTTAGTCCCGAAATGGAGGTTTAAGCCTTAAGATTTGGACCGTAGTTGGAACTATGAGAAGACAACTCCGGAATGGAGTTCTGTCGGCTCTGTTTAGCTCCGTTAGGTGATTTTGGACTTAGGGGCGTATCAGCATAATGTTTTGGAGGTCCGATGCTTATTTAGGCTTGAAATGGTAAAAGTCAAATTTTTTTGGAGATTTGGACCGGTAGTGGAAATTTTGATATCAGAGTCGGATTCCGATTCTAGAAGTTGGAGTAGGTCCGTAATGTTGAATATGACTTGTGTGCAAAATTTGGGGTCAATCGGACGTGGTTTGGTTGGGTTCGGCATCGGTTGTCGAATTCAGAAATTTTAAAGTTCTTTAGGCTTGAATCTGGGTGTAATCTGTGTTTTTGATGGTATTTGAGGAGGTTTGAGGATTCGACTAAGTTTGTGTGGTGCTTTAGGATTGGTTGGTATGTTTGGTTGAGGACCCCGGCCACCTCAGGTGAGTTTCGGGTGCTTAACGAGTGAAAACTTGGACTTAGAAGAATTTCTGATATGTTGTTTTCTGGTGTTTTTGCACCTGCAGTGGGGAGTCCGCAGATGCGGCCCTGCATAAGCCAGGCTGGGATCATAGGTGCGCCTTTAGTCCTAGGAGTCAGTGGTCGCAGATGCGACTAGTGAGCCGCAGGAGCGGAGCCACATCTGTGGAAGGGTAGTCACAGATGCGGAGATGAGAAGGACCGAAGATTCCACATAAGCAGACAAGTAGACGTAAAAGCGCATCCGTAGATGCAGACTTAGGCGCGCAGGTGCGAACACTGGAGTTTTAATGAAAACTCGCAGGTGCGGAGTCCTAACCGCAGAAGCGGCACCTCATGTGCGATGATGAGGTCGCAGGCGCGAGTTCGCTGGGCAGAGAGAGCTTTTGGGTAACGATTCCTTATTTGATTTTGGTTATATTTCATTAATCTACTGTTGATTTCTTCTTTTAATTTCGGATTTGGATTGAAAAGTTGGGAAAATGGGGGAAATGTTCCCTAACTGAATTTCTGAGTTTTGATTAGNAGAATTTTGATGGTTTGATTCGTTTCTCCATTTTTGGACTTGGGAGCTCAGACATTGGCAATTATTTGAGGGATTTATAGAGAGAGCTTTGGGGTAACGATTCCTTATTTGATTTTGGTTATATTTCATTAATCTACTGTTGATTTCTTCTTTTAATTTCGGATTTGGATTGAAAAGTTGGGAAAATGGGGGAAATGTTCCCTAACTGAATTTCTGAGTTTTGATTAGGATTTAGACGTCGGATTTGGATAATGTTAGTACGAGTGAACTCGTGAGTGAATGTGTTTTCGTATTTGGTGAATTTTACCCGATTCTGAGATGTGGGCCCGAGGAGACTTTAGGGGCGATTTTCCAATTTCTTGCTTTAGCTTTGATTTCAGTAGCTAGATTAGTTCCTTGTAGTTATATTTATTATATGTAATTGATTTTGGCTAGACTTGGGCCATTCAGAGTCGGATATTCATGGAAAGAGCATCGTTAGGGATTGATTTGAGCTTGGTTCGAGGTAAATGTGGTTGCCTAACCTTGTGTGGGGGAACTCCCCTTAGGATTTGGTACTGTTTTGATATGTGAGCGCCATGTATGTGAGGTGACGAGTGTGTACACGGGCTATGTGTTGTAAAACTCCGATTTTCTCTAAGTAATAACATGTTTCACATTATTTGAGCCACACTAGCATATGCAATTATCATGTTCAGTTTGGAATAACATTTTTAGGTGTCTTAATTGTTTATATGAACTATGTGCAGCATACTTAGTGAATTCCCTGCCTCTTCCTTAACTCGTACTTAGTTTAAATTGTAGTATTTTGTGTTGTAGTTGTTATTTCTACTGTTTGAGATGTGTATTTACTTTTGGGGCTACGGAATGGTATTCTGGGAGATCCCCCTGCTTATTTACTTTTGGGACTACAGAACGGTATTCCGGAAGATTCCCTTGCATATTTACTTCGGGACTACGGAACGGTATTCAGGGAGATCCCCCTATCTTGCATATTCACTTTGAGACTACGGAACAGTATTCCAGGAAATCTCCCTGTACATTTACGTTTGGGACTACGAGACGGTATCTCGGGAGATCCCCTGTTGTTATCGATGTGTACTGAGCTGTTACCTTTCTATGATTTCATTCTTGTTAAATTTTGGTCTTTATTGTACTGCGATATTTTACTCTTCCTTATTTTTATTATATAAATACCAGTCGGGCCCTGACCTAACCTTGTCACTACCCGACCGAGGTTAGGCTTGGCACTTACTGGGTACCATTGTGGAGTACTCACGCCCTTTCCTACATATATTGTTTGTGTGCAGATCCAGGTTCTTTCTACCAGCCTCGTCCTTAGTTGTGGTCACTGCTTCTTTCGGAGACTTCAAGGTACATCTGCTCGCGCCCGCAGATCCTCGGAGTCCCCCTCTATCCCATATGTTCATTCTTATCTTATTTCTATAGACACTGATGTATAGAACAGCTAGAATTTCGTAGAAGCTTGTGACTTGCGGTATTCCGGGTGTTGGGAGTGTTATGTATATTTCGAGAGTTGATTATTATATATACCGAGCGGCATCTCAATTGCTTATTAAAAATATATGTTACTATTAGTTGTTAATTTTTATGTTTTTTTAATTATTATTTCATTTCTGCAAATGTTAGGCTTACCTAGTCATAGAAACTAGGTGCCGTTATGACGTTTCACGGAGGGAGAATTTGGGTCGTGACAAGTTGGTATCAGAGCTCTAGGTTCATAGGTGTCGTGAGTCAGAAGCCGGTTTATTAGCGTCTCGCGGATCGGTACAGAAACGTCTATACTTATCTTCGAGAGGCTATGGAACTGTTATGAACAATCATACTTCTTTTGATTCCTTGTCGTGCGAGTTATTGGCATCAAATTCTAAAATTCTCTATTCTATTCTTTCTCACATATGGTGAGGACCCGTACCGGAGGATCTGATAACCAGGCACCCGCGCCCTCTACTAGAGCTGTCAGAGGCCGGGGCCGGTGTAGAGGATGAGCACGCGGTGCATCCAGAGCACCCGCGCGAGCTGCGATAGAGGAACCCCAAGCAGATCCAGCTGGAGGGCAGGCATCGGAGGTCCCTATTACTGCACCAGCTCTCCAGGAGACTCTAGCCCAGTTCATGAGCATGTTCAGCACCTTAGCTCAGGCTGGATTGATTCCATTAGCTCCTGCCACATCTTAGGCCGGGGGAGGGACACAGACTCATGCAGCCCGCACTCCTGAGAAGAGGGTCCAGGTTGATCAGGCCCCAGAGTTCATTCCTATGCCGCCGGTATCTCCGGTTCAGCATGAGACTAGGACAATCGCTTCTGAGGTGGAGTAGCTCAGACTTGAAAGGAACAAGAAGTACCACCCACCTACCTTCAGCGGATTGGCTACAGATGATGCTCAGGGTTTTCTGGAGGTGTGTCATCGCATTCTCCGTACTATGGGCGTAGCAGAGACGAGTGGGGTTTCTTTTATCACCTTTCAGCTTAGAGGAGCAGCCTATCAGTGGTGGCAAGCTTATGAGTTGAGTTGTCTGAATGAGGCAGCTTCACTTACATGGACTCGATTCTCGTACATGTTTTTGAGAGAGTATATCCCTCAGAGCCTCAGGGACACATGGCGAGTGGAGTTTGAGCATTTGCGCCAGGGTGCTATGACTGTGTCAGAGTATGCAGTCCACTTTAGTGATTTGGCCCGACATGCACCGGCCTTGGTTGCCACAGTTCGCGAGAGGGTTCGACGGTTTATTGAGGGACTCCACCCCTGTATCCGGATAAGTATAATCAGGGAGCTGGAGATGGATATTTCTTATTAGCAGGTTGTGAGTATTGCCAGTAGATTGGAGGGCATGCTTGCCCGGGACTGTGAGGAGAGAGAGGCCAAGAGGTCTCGAGAGACTGGTTCTTATTTTAGAACTAATGCCCCAGCAGCTCGCCATGGTAGGGTTATGTAAGTCGCCTCGTTTATTCAGCTCTTCTGGCCTCCAGTGCTGTTCCAGTCCCTTCTAGGCCGCATGAGCCTTATTATGCACCGCCAGTATCTAGTGTGCCTCATGCTCGAGATGCTTTTAGTGGCCAGTCTAGCAGACTGGGCCTAAGTTAGTCACAATAGCCACGCCTTCTGAGGGGTTGTTTGGAGGGTTGTACCTCCACATACTTTGGAGGGTTGTACCTCCACATACTTCTCATCCTCCACGTGATCCACCGGGTCCTCAGGCCATGATTCCAGCACCAGCTACCACCCCTCCTGCTCAGCCAGCTCGAGGTGGCGGTCGAGGTCACCCTAGAGGGGGAGGCCAGGCCAGGTATTATGATCTTCCGGCTAGTACAGAGGCAGTTGCTTCCAACTCTGTCATTATAGGTATTGCTCCAGTCTATCATAGAGATGCATCAGTATTATTTGACCTAGGCTCTACGTACTCATATGTGTCCTCTTATTCTACCCCACATTTGGGGGTATCTCAGGATTCTTTGGGTTTCCCTATTTACGTGTCTACTCCTGTGGGAGATTCTCTTATTGTGGACTGCGCGTATCGGTCTATTTGATTGCTCTTAGTGGTTTTGAGACCAGAGCCGATTTATTATTGCTCAGTATAGTAGACTTTGATGTTATTTTGGGCATGGACTGGTTTTCACCCCATTATTCTATTCTTGATTACCATGCTAAGATCGTGACGCTGGCTATGCCATGCTTACCGTGATTAGAGTGGAGAGGTACCTTAGAGTATACTCCCAATAGAGTTATTTCATTTCTTAAAGCTCAACAAATGGATGAGAAGGGGTGTGACACGTATCTAGCTTATGTGAGAGATCAGTATTGATACACCTACAATTGAGTCAGTCCCAGTATTGATGGACTTTCCAGATGTGTTTTCAGCAGATCTTTTGGCCATGTCGCCCGACAGAGATATTGATTTTGGCATTGATTTGTTGCCGGACACTCAGCCCATCCCCATTCATCCATATCGTATGGCTCCCTCCTGAGTTGAAGGAGTTGAAGGAGCAGTTACAAGAGTTGCTTGATAAGTGCTTTATTCGGCCCAGTGTGTCACCTTGGGGTGCTCCTGTCTTGTTTATGAAGAAGAAGGATGGTTCTATGCGGATGTGTATTGATTACCGCCAGTTGAACAAAGTCACAGTGTGATGTCTTTTGGGCTGACCAATGCCCCAGTAGTATTCATGCACTTGATGCGTAGTGTGTTCCGACCATATCTTGACTCATTCTTCATTGTGTTTATTGACGACATTCTGGTGTACTCCCAGACTCGGGAGGATCATGAGCAACACCTGAGGACTGCGCTTCATACTTTGAGAGAAAATGAGTTGTATGCAAAATGTTCTAAGTGTCTGTTTTGGCTAGACTCAGTGGCATTCTTGGGTCATGTAGTATCGAGTGATGGGATCAAGGTGAATCAAAAGAAGATGGAAGCAATGCAAAGTTGGCCTAGACCGTCATCAGCTATGGAGATCCGGAGGTTCTTTTGTTTGGCGTGTTACTACCGTCGTTTTGTAGAGGGATTCTCATCCATTGCAGCACCCATGACCAGGCTGACCCATAAGGGTGCTCCATTCAGGTGGACAGAGGAGTGTGAGGAGAGCTTTCAGAAGCTCAAGATGGCTTTGACTTCAGCCCAGTACTGGTATTGTCTATAGGTTCGGGGTCTTATACTGTATATTATGATGCGTCGCGGATTGGTCTTGGCACGGTGTTGATGCAGGACGGTAGGGTGATTGCCTACGCATCCAGACAACTGAAGGTGCATGAGAAGAACTATCCTGTCCATGACCATGATTTAGCTACTATTGTTCATGCCCTGAAGATTTGACGGCACTATTTGTACGGTGTTCCTTGTGAGATTTACACCGATCATCAAAGTTCACAGCATCTGTTTAAGAAAAAGGATCTTAACTTGTGTCAGCAGAGGTGGTTGGAACTACTTAAGGACTATGATATCACCTTTTTATGATCGCATCAGGGAGCGTCAGTATGATGACCCCCACCTTCTTGTCCTTAAGGACACGATTCAGCACGGTTATACTAAGGAGGTCACTATTGGGGATGATGGCATATTGAGGATGCAGGGAAGGCTATGTGTGCCTAATGTAGATGGTTTGCGTGAGTTAATTCTTCAGGAGGATCATAGCTCGTGGTACTCTATTCATCCGGGTGTCACAAAGATGTATCAGGACTTGAGGCAGCATTACTGTTGGAGAAGGATGAAAAAGAAAATAGTAGAGTATGCGGCTCGGTGGCTAAATTGCCAGCAGGTGAAGTGTGAGCATCAGCGGCTGGGTGGGTTGCTACAGAAGTTAGATATTCCGGAGTGCAAATGGGAGCGGATCACTATGGATTTCGTTGTTGGACTCCCACGGACTCAGCAGAGGTCTGATGCAGTTTGGGTTATTATCGATAGGATGACCAAGTCAGCTCATTTCATTCCAGTGATGACTATGTATTCTTCCAAGCAGCTGGCTTGAATTTACATCTGCGAGATTGTCAGGCTTCATGGCGTACAAGTATCTATCATCTCTGACTGGGGTATGCAGTTAACATCACGTCTCTGGAGGGCTGTACAGCAGGAACTGGGTACCCTGGTTGAGTCGTGCATATCATTTCACCCTCAGACAGACGGACAGTCCGAGCACACTATTTAGATACTAGAAGATATGATCCATGCTTATGTGATATATTTTGGGGGTGATTGGGATCAGTTCTTGCCACTTGCGGAGTTTGCCTACAACAACAGTTATTAGTCGAGCATTCAAATGGCACCGTATGAGGCTTTGTATGGTGGGCAGTGTCGGTCTCCAATGGGTTGGTTCGAGCCGGGCAAGGATAGATTATTGGGTACAGACTTGGTTCAGGATGCCCTGGATAAGGTGAATGTGATTCAGGATCGACATCGCACAGCCCAGTCCAGACAGAAGAGTTGTGCAGATCGGAAGGTTCGCGTGATGCATTCATGGTTGGAGAGAGGGTCTTACTCTATGGTTCACCTATGAAGGGCGTTATGAGGTTTTGGAAGAAGGACAAGTTGAGCCCAATGTTTATCAGCCTATTTTATGTGTTGCGATGTGTTGGGGAGGTTGCTTATGAGCTTGCCTTGCCTCCCAGCCTTGCAGGGGTCCATCCAGTATTTCATGTTTCTATTCTCTGGAAGTATCACGACGATCTGGCTCCTGTGTTGGATTTCAGCTAAGAATAGTTGGACAAGGATCTATCTTATGTTGAGGAGCCAGTGGCTATTTTGGATAAGAAGGTTTGAAAGTTGGGGTCCGTGAAGGTTCAGAGGAGGGGTCAGCCGGTCGAGGAGGCGATTTGGGGAGACCGAGCATGTTATGCATAGCCGTTACCCTTATCTTTCACCACTTCAGGTATGTCTTTTTGCTCGTTCGAGGACGAACGATTATTTTAAGAGGGGAAGGATGTAACGACCCGGCTGGTCATTTTGAGAGTTATAGCCCTGAACCCCTATTAACTTCTTCTTACATATCTATTTTCTACTATTGTGACTTGCCAGGAGGTTTCGTTTTGGCTTTTGTAGTGTTTTGGGACACTTAGTCCCTAAATGGAGGTTTAAGCCTTAAGATTTGGACCGTAGTCGGAACTGTGTGAAGAGGACTCCGTAATGGAGTTCTGTAGGTTCCATTAGCTCCGTTAGGTGATTTTGGACTTAGGTCATGTCCGGATAGTGTTTTGGAGGTTCGTAGATTATTTAGGCTTGAAATGGCGAAAGTCAATTGTTTTTGAAGATTTGACGGGTAGCGAAAATTTTGATATCGGGGTCGGATTCCAATTCCGGAATTTGAAGTAGGTCCATAATGTTGAATATGACTTGTGTGTAAAATTTGGGGTCAATCGGACGTGGTTTGGTTGGGTTCGGCGTCAGTTGTCTAATTCAGAAATTTCAAAGTTCTTTAGGCTTAAATCTGGGTGTAATCAGTGTTTTTGATGGTATTTGAGGTTGTTTGAGAATTCGACTAAGTTCGTATGGTGTTTTAGGACTATTTGGTGTGTTTGGTTGAGGTCCCGGGGGCCTCAGGTGAGTTTCGGGTGCTTAACGGGTGAAAACTTGGACTTAGAAGAATTTCTGATATACTGGTTGTCACACCTCCCTTTTCCCGAGGGATAGGGGATATGGGAGTTTTTCAAATTAAAGTGACATTAACTGAAATGGGATTATTTAATTTAATTCAGAGTCGCCACTTGGAATAATTGTTATGGTGTCCCAAGTCACCGATTTAGTTTAAAATCCCAAATCGGGGAAATTGACTCTTATTTATGGTCTGCGAACACAGAAGACCGGGTAAGGAATTCTGTTAACCCGAGAGAAGGTGTGAGGCACTCCCGAGTTTCGTTGTTTTAGCACAGTCACTTAACAATTAATAACTTGGTTAATTATCTGCTTTATTACTTGTCTACAACCTATTCTGCATTTTTTTATTCTTTAACCGATTTTAATTATTTTTAGCCCTTTTAGTATTTATGGAATTTATTTGAACAAGTCGTGATGTCGTGCACTCGTTGTTATGGTACATATTCCAAATCACGCCACGTGAAACATACTCGTGATTCACAACATTTGTATTTTAATTATTATTATTTTAAATTAAAGTCAAGTCACGTGAAACGCACACTTGAGTTGGGATTCATGTATCATGACGATGCCACGAGAACCGTACCCATAGTCACGATGATTTATTAATCGCACCTAAAGTAAGCTACGATTGTTTATGAGTCTATCTTCCTAAACGAATTTGAGATTATTGTGAAGGCCATAGATTATGGAATTTATTTATAGATGACATGTCTTAATTGCTAATGGATCATTTAGGACTTTATGACCAAAAGGCTCTTTCAATTCCTCTTATAATCTGTAGAAATATGTCCCAACTGATAGTAATACATTAATTAATCCAATCGTTCTTATCAGTAAAAAGTTATTCCTAAAGCCCAATCATTTCATATGAATGTCCATCTCATCTTTCAAGATAGTAGTGTATGGCCCAATTAGGAAATCATTCATTTACCAATTAAGCTTTTAGCCCATATTCTTAGCACTAACAATCATTCCAAAATAGCGACACCAGAGAAGCAAAACTCACGTCTTAACACCAAAAGAATTAACCAAGGAATTCAAGGCATGCTAACTAACTAAAACTAAAAATAGTAAGCAACTAGGCTAAAATATATGTGAAAAACAACAAGTGAAATAGTAAACCAATCGTGAATCAATCCTTAAGCGAAACATGAAAAAGAAACATTCAAACTTATAGCAAACATAAAATGAATTGGAATCCGAAAACTGGAGAACAAGAAATGGACCTTTCAATAGATAAATATTCTTCGGTACAATAGGAACAAAGCTCTGCTGGACCTTTTTACGAACTAACCACAACCGGAAATAGTACCAAGAACCTCGACGAAACTTCGAACCTAGACTTAAGCTCTTTTTTGTTTTTAGTGTTTGGGTAAGTTTCAGCTGGTGGTTCGTGGAAGAAGATGAGGTGTTAGGTGTTTCTTTTCTGCTAGCATTTTAGGCTGGATTTTCGAAAGAAAGAGGAAGAAAGAATGACACGAATAGAAATTCCCTTAGCGTAGAAGAAGCAAAAAAAACATTTCTCTCAATTCCCCCCTCTCTATTTGTTTTTCCTTCCCTCTTTTTACTTACATTTCTCTTCAATTTATAGAAAAATATTCGGACTTTTTCAGATTTTTTAATTATTTTATTAGTTTTTAATTAAAAAGAATTCCCACTTCCCATTTTTCTTATTTGTTTTTTTAAAAAATAATTCCCCACTTTCCTTTACTTTTATTTTTTAATTTTCCAATTTTTTACTTTTATTATATTTAAATTCCCACTTTTTTTACTTTTCTTTTTTATTTCCCACTTATTTTATTTTTCTTTTTTATAATTTCCACTTACTTTTCCTTTTTTTAAAAACAAATTCAGCTACCTTTACTTTTATTTTTTAATTCCAACTTTCTTTTACTTTTTATTTTTTAAATTTCCACATTCTTTTACTTTTATTTTTTAATTTTCCACTTTCTTTTACTTTATTTTAAAAACAATTTCCAACTACTTTTACTTTTACTTTTTTATTCCATACTTTTAATATTTCTATTATTTTATTTCCATCCGAAAATTAAAAAAATATATTTAATTTTTTCGGTTTTTTAATTTATTTTATTTAAAAAAAATAAAATAATACCGATAGTGATAATTTGACCTTTTAAATTAGTTTGAATCCTTACCCTATATAACAATAAATGTAACAAACCAAAATATATATATATTAAATTTCTAAAAATATTTACATAGTAGAAGGTGGTAAAAATTCAAATATAGTCAAAAATTAGGTGTTCACACTGGTTTCTGGTATTTTCGCACCTGTGGTGGGGAGTCCGCAGGTGCGGCCCCGCAGAAGCGAGGCTGGGATCACAGGTGCGCCTTTAGGACTGGGAGTCAGTGGTCACAGATGCGTCGAGTGAGCCGTATGAGTGGAGCTGCATTTGCGAAAGGGTAGTCGCAGATGCGGAGATGAGAAGGATCTAAGGTTCCGCAGAAGCGGACGAGTAGATGCAGAAGTGCATACGCAGATGCGGACTTGGGCGGAAATTGGCGATTCATTGAGGGATTTGCTGAGAGAGCTTTGGGGTAACGATTCCTTATTAAATTTTGGTTATATTTCATTAATCTACTATTAAATTTGTCATTTAATTTCGGATTTGTATTGAAAAGTTGGGAAAACGGGGAAAAGTTCCCTAACCGAATTTGTGAGTTTGGATTGGGATTTAGACATCGGATTTGGACAATTTTGGTATGAGTGAACTCGTGAGTGAATTGGTGTTCGTATTTGGTATCTTTTACCCGATTCCGAGACGTGGTCCCGGGGAGACTTTTGGGGCGATTTTCCAATTTCTTGCTTTAGCTTTGATTTCAGTAGCAGATTAATTCCTCGTAGTTATATTTATGATATGTAATTGATTTTATCTAGATTTGGGCCATTCGTAGTCGGATATTTGTTGAAAGAGCATCGTTATAGATTGATTTGAGCTTAGTTCGAGGTTAGTGGCTTGCCTAACCTTGTGTGGGGGAACTCCCGTTAGGATTTGGTACTGTTTTGATATTTTAGCGTCGTGTACATGAGGTGACGAGTGCATACACGGACTATTTGTTGTAAAACTCCATGTTTCTCTAAGTAATAACTTGTTTCACTTTATTTGAGCTACAATAGCATATGTAATTATCCTATTCAGTTTGGAATAGCATGTTTACTTGTCTTAATTGCCTATCTGAACTCTGTGCAGCATGCTTAGTGAATTCCCTGCCTCTTCCTTGACTCGTACTTAGTGTAAATTGTAGGATTTCGTATTGTAGCTGTTATTTCTACTGTTTGAGCTATGTATTTACTTTTGGGACTACGGAACGGTATTTCGGGAGATCCCCTTGCATATTTACTTTTGGGACTACGGAACTGTATTCTGGGAGATCTCCCTGCATATTTACTTTGGGACTACGGAACGGTATTTCGGGAGATCCCCCTCTCTTGCATATTTACTGTGAGACTATGGAACGTTATTCCCAGAGATATCCATGTACATTTACGTTTGAGACTACGAGACAGTATTTCGGGAGATCCCATGTTGTTATCGTTGTGTACTGACCTGTTACCTTTCTATGATTTCATTCTTGTTCAATTTCGATCTTTATTGTACTGCGATATTTTACTTTGCCTTGTTTATATTATATATATACCAGTAGGGCCCTGACCTGACCTAGTCACTATTCGACCGAGGTTAGGTTTGGCACTTACTGGACACCATTGTGGAGTACTCACGCCCTTTCCACCACATGTTTTTCATGTGCAGATCCAGGTTCTTTCTACCAGCCTCGTCCTTAATAGTGGTCGCTTCTCCTTTCGGAGACTTCGATGTACATCTGCCCACGCCCATAGATCCTTGGAGTCCCCCTCTATCCCCTATGTTCATTCTTCTCTTGTTTCTATAGACACTGATGTATAGAACAACTAGAATTTCGTAGAAGCTTGTGACTTGCCGTGTTCCGGGTCTTGGGAGTGTTATGTATATTTTGAGAGTTGATCATTTTATATGCCGAGCGACATCTCAATTGCTTATTAAAAATATCTGTTCCTGTTAGTTGTTAATTTTCATGTTTTTTTATCATTATTTTATTTCCGCAAATGTTAGGCTTACCTAGTCGTAAGGACTAGGTACCATCATGACATTTCATAGAGGGAGGATTTGGGTCGTGACAGCTAGATGACGAGTGAAAGTTGGTGCCAAGTATCTTGCAAATTGCCTTCAAGATTTCAAAGTCCGAGATTGGTTTTGGACTTTCAAGATCATATCCTATGGTAGTTGGACATTTTGTTCAAAGTAGTTAGGACTTTACTTCTTTTTCAAAGATTTCTAAGATTTCTAAGATTCGATTTGGACTTCAAGATCATATCCTAAGGCAGTTGGACATTTTGTCCAAAGTAGTTAGGACTTTTTGTCCAAAGTAGTTAGGATTTTCTTTCTTTATTTTTTTTGTAGAACTAAGTGACTCCCTATCTATATTAAGGGGTATATTCTTTGTTTTTAGGAAGATCATGATAGACAATATCAAGGATATGAATTGACTAGGTGTTGCAATTGTTTTATGGCCCAAGTTTATGTCCAAGAAGAGGAGTATTGGATCTCATGAGACATCCTTTGAAAAAGGTCCTAATCAGCCCACATTTGGACCATTTTGGCACCTAAACTGTGTCCACACTTGTAGACCAATAAGTCCTACATGAAGTCGCATTTTTATAGCATAAAAAGGACCTACGTGATGTCAAAGAAGGGTATAATAGTCGTGGTAGAAATTTAGTGAAAGTTGGGGCCAAGTTACTTGCAAATTCCTTCAAGATGTTTCAAGATTTTCAATTCCAAAATTGGTTTTGGACTTTCAAGATCATACCCTATGGTAGATGGACATTTTGTCGGAAGCAGTTAGGACTTTATTTCTTTTTCAAAGATTTCTAAGATTTCCATGATTGGTTTTGGACTTTCAACATCATATCCTAAGGTAGTTGGACATTTTGTCCAAAGTAGTTAGGACATTTTGTCCAAAGTAGTTAGGATTTTCTTTCTTTATTTTTTTGGTAGAATTAAGTGACTCCCTCTCTATATAAAGGGGTTTATTCTTTATTTTTAGGAAGATCATGATAGACAATATCAACAAAAATTGTGTGATTTGTTTTGTACTCTTGTGTGTGTCTACTCTTGGATTTATTCTTCAACCATCAAGAATCAACTTAAGGTTGTAAGATTAAATCCTTTTCGAAATCTTAGATAACTTCTAGGTATTCAAGAAAGGTGATAAGTTTAGGCTTATTGTTGTTCTTGTTATTATAAAGGGCCGTATTTCACAATCTCTCTCTTGTTTTTAATTCTCTACCAAAAGGCGATTACTTCTTCGTTAGCTAATTGTTGTTGGTAGGATTTAACTTCAAGAATAAACTTCTTGAATTCAAGAAACTCTTCTTAAATTCAATCTATTTTTAATTTCCATTTTTTTCATTTCATTATTTTATTTTAGCTTCCGCACATATTTCTTGTTTTTCTTTACTAACTATTGGACCCCTATCTTGTTGTTTTTAAGTGGTATCACAGCATAGGCTAATCAAGATTTCAATCTTGATAATCTTGGAAGGTTCTTGTATAAAAAATAAACGAAAATCAGCCCAAAAGAAAAGAAGTGTTATTGCTCATTTTTATTTTCAGAATACAAGTATTATTTAGTTTCCAAGTCAAGAAAGGAAACAAGAAGTGGGGATCCTAGTTCTTGAAGATTAAGGTAATTTCTTTCCATATTCTAGTGGGTTTTGGGTTTTTAAAATTCTTTCATTTTTTCTTCTTCTAGCCAATTCCTATTCTTCCTAGGTTTTGTCCTTCACGTTTCTTTTCTTTTTCTAACTCCATATTCTTATCACTAAGGTTATGATTAGTAATGTTTATTAATAAATCTAAAGATTAACGACCAAGAGTTGCTTTGAGTGAAAAAGGCAAGATAAGTGAACATTAGAAGAAATAGCCAAATTTGAGACATATTTCTTCTAATCCAGGTCAAGATGTCTCAAACAGGTAGTTACAGTAGCAAGAGGAGAGCTATGACTCAACAACTTGAAAAGTCAAACTTACAGTATACCGATAAGAAGAAAGACAATGGTAAAGTTATTTTTCAAACAAGAGCTAAAGTGATGTTTGTGATTCATGCCCTTAGAATTGACAATGCATTTGGCTATAACTTAATTAGTACTTAAATGGTTGAGAAATTGAACTTGTCTTGTGTTGAGCTTATTGAACCCTACATGTTCAAAGGAGTAAAGGTGGATAAAATAGTGTTACTGCCATTCTCTATTAGAAGATATGAGGATGTGATTTAGTGTGATGTCATTCCCAGGAATAGTTTTCATATCTTGTTGGGAAGGCCATGGTATGTCTATAAAAGTGCTTCATATAGTATGGAAAAAATGGATACTCTTTTGAGGTTAATGGGAAGAAACTCATTCTTGGGCCATTGAGTCCCTCACAAATTTGTGAAGATAAAAAGATTGCTAAAGGGAATGTGGAAAAATATGAGAAAGAAAAGAATGAGAGGAGTAAGGGAGTGCATGTTGACATTCCAAGAGAGGAAAAAGGAGAGGTTGACTTGAGTGAAAAGAGTGGGATGTCAAGTGAAGTAAATAGTGATCTTGAGAAAAAAGAAAAGAGATAAGGCAGTGAGATAAAAAAGTATATGAGGTAGAGAGAGAAAAACAATAGGGATTGAGTGAAGAAAGAGAAAAACTCTTTAGTGAGAGAAAAAAGCCTAAGGGTGAGGAAAACGTTAGTCTTGTGATAAATGCCAAAGAGAGTGTAAGCAAAAAAAAAGTATCTTTACTTCCTAAACCATTAACTCTTTCTTGTTTTGGTTCTTGTGATTTTATGCAGCCACGTGTTGAAATATGTTTTGAAAGACTGTGGCAAAAGATCCAATTGGATTCCAACATGAATTAGGCAATATCTATTCTTGTTAAATGGTGGAAGATAAAAGCTTGGTTAAATTCTTTGTTATTGAACCTTTTGACTATTTTGATTCTTATATACAGGTTTATGACATGGAGTTGCCTAAAAGCATTGCTAAGTTGGAGCCATTTCATAAACAAATACAAGGTGGTGATGTTCCATTAGTAAATAAGTCCAAGTACGGTATGTATAATTAGTTTATTGGCATTCTTGGCTTTTTTAGAACACCCAAGGTATTTTTGGAGGTAATAAATTATACTCTTATTTTTTATGTTCGTGACTTTATAATTTTTGTGGATAATGATATTTTGATGCACATCAAGTCATTATTTGTAATATCTAAGTTAAAGTACAAGAGTAATTTGCTTACTTTTGAAATTGTGTATGACATAGATGATTATGCATTCCAACTTGGTAGAAAGAGGCATGAATTTTATGAGAAGAGACTTGTGAATGAGTTAAACATTTAGTCTTCTCTTATTGAAGTGGCTAATGAGTTTTCACGTAATCAATTGCTAGAATGCAATTTTTGTTGTGGGATGGGGAGTCATTATTTAAGTCATGTTCATTGTGAGCTTGTCTAAGTGTTTGCTACTAGTAAACAGGATATGAATGATTGTTGTGACGTTTGCGATCAAATACTCTTTCTGGTAGAGGAATCCATGAGATTTGTAATTGTAGATAGTTGGCTATATCATAAAAGTGTCTTCAATGTTACATGTAGTATAGATACTTATATTAAATGGATATGTGGTCGATCTTGTATTATTTCTTTGTCATGTATGCCCATGGACTACCTTACCGACAAGATCGAATTGCAAGTTCCATTGCATAGTGCATCTAAGAGAGGTTTTTATTGTATTAATCTAGGTAGGAATATATTTTATTGGGATGAAGATGTCCATATTATTTATAAGGGAGTTATTACACCTATTAGGATTAATTGGGTTAAATGGACACATGGTCACTGTCTTGTTTTATTCCCACTATTGTTTCAGATTAGTGGATGCCATTTACTAGTGTGTGTTTTGTTTTCTTGCAAGGTCAAAATTCGAGGTCAAATTTTCTTCAATAAGAAGGGAATTATAGCATCCTAGGAAGCTCAACTATATTCAAGGACAAGGATAAAGCTTAGGAATCTCAAAGAGGGCATTTAAAAAGATGTCAAGCTAAAGAGTTGCAAAACAAGGTCATTAGACTTCAAGTGCAAATAAAAAAGTTGTTAATTGGGAGAAAGAGCTCAAGGATAAAGGATATGGATTGGCTAGGTGTAACAATTGTTTTATGGCCCAACTTTATGTCCAAGAATAGAAGTATTGGATCCCAAGAGACATCCTTTGAAGAAGGTCATAATCAGCCAACTTTTGGACCATTTTGGCACCTAAAATATGTCCAAACTTGCAGTCCAATAAGTCCTACATGAAGTCACATTTTTATAACATAAAAATGACTTACATGATGTTAGATAAGGGTACAATAGTCATGCTAGATGACGACTAAACGTTGGTACCAAGTAGCTTGCAAATTGCCTTCAAGATTTCAAAGTCCGAGATTGGTTTTGGACTTTCAAGCTCATATCCTATGGTAGTTGGACATTTTGTCAAAAGTAGTTAGGACTTTACTTCTTTTTCAAAGATTTCTAGCATTTCGAAGATTCGTTTTGAACTTTCAATATCATATCCTAAGGTAGTTGGACATTTTTTCAAAAGTAGTTAGGACTTTTTGTCCAAAGTAGTTAGGATTTTCTTTCTTTATTGTTCTGGTAGAATTTAGTTACTCCCTCTCTATTTAAAGGGATATATTCTTTGTTTTTAGGAAGATCATGATAGACAATATCAAGGATATGAATTGGCTAGGTGTTGCAATTATTTTATGGCCCAAGTTTATGTCCAAGAAGAGGAGTATTGGATACCAGGAGACATCCTTTGACAAAGGTCCTAATCAGCCCACTTGTGGACCATTTTTGCACCTAAAATGTGTCCAAACTTGCAGCCTGATAATTCCTATATGAAGTCCCGTTTTTATAGCATAAAAATAACTTACGTGATGTCAAAGAAAGGTATAATTGTCGTGGTAGAAGTTTAGTGAAAGTTGGTGCGAAGTTACTTGCAAATTCCCTTCAAGATTTTCAAGATTTCCAATTCCAAGATTGGTTTTGGACTTTCAAAATCATATCCTATGGTAGTTGGACATTTTGGCCAAAGTAGTTAGGACTGTCTTTATTTTTCAAAGATTTGTAATATTTCCAAGATAGGTTTTGGACTTTCAAGATCATATCCTAAGGTAGCTTGACATTTTGTCGAATGTAGTTAGGACCTTTTGTCCAAAGTAGTTAGGATTTTCTTTCTTTATTTTTTTTGGTAGAATTAAGTGACTCCCTCTCTATATAAAGGGGTATATTCTTTGATTTTAGGAATACCATGATATATAATATCAAGGATATGAATTGGCTAGGTATTGCAATTGTTTTATGGCCCAAGTTTATGTCCAAGAAGAAGAGTATTGAATCACAATAGCCATCCTTTGAAGAAGGTCCTAATCAACCCACTTTTGGACCATTTGGCACCTAAAATGTATCCAAACTTGAAGCCCAATAAGTCCTACATGAAGTCACATTTTTATAACATAAAAAAGACTTACTTGATGTCAAACAAGGGTATAATAGTCGTGGTAGAAGTTGAGTGAAAGTTGGTGCCAAGTTGCTTGCAAATTCCCTTCAAGAATTTCAAGATTTCCAATTCTAAGATTGATTTTGGACTTTCAAGATCATATCCTATGGTAGTTGTACATTTTGTCCAAATTAGTTAGGACTTTATTTCTTTTTCAAAGATTTCTAAGATTGGTTTTGGACTTTCAAGATCATATCGTATGGTAGTTGGACATTTTGTCCAATGTAGTTAGGACTTTTTGTCCGAAGTAGTTAGGATTTTCTTTCTTTATTATTTTGGGTAGAATTAAGTGACTCCATATTTATATAAAGAGGTTTATTCTTTGTTTTTATGAAGATCATGATAGACAATATCGACAAAAATTATGAGATTTTTCTTGCACTGTTGTGTGTGGCTACTCATGGATTTACTCTTCAACCTTCAAGAATCAACTTAAGGTGGTAATATTAAACCCTTTTAATCTTAGATCACTTCTATGTATTCAAGCAAGGTGATAATTTTAGGCTTAATTTTGTTCTTGCTATTCTAAAGGGTCGGGTTTCAAAATCTACCTCTTGTTTTTAATTCTCTATCAATCGGGATTAGTTCTTCATTAGCTTATTGTTGTTGCTAGGATTCAACTTCACGAATAGACTTCTTGAATTAAATAAACACTTTCTTGAATTAAATCTATTTGTCTTTTTCGTTTCTTTATTTTCTTTTAGCTTCTGCACGCTTTTCTTGTTTTTCTTTAGTAACCCTTGGACCCCTATCATGCTGTTATCATCTGAGCTCCTCCCCCGGTCTGTGAAGTAGTTGATGTAACAATAATAAATCCCGCCTGAGCCAATATATCAAACATGCTCAGGAACTGCGCTAAAGTCTCCTGAAGTCCGGGGGTAGCAACAGGCACCTCTGGAGCCTGGCACCCAGCCGGAGTTACTAATTGCTCCTCTGCTGCTGCTCTGGTAGGTTCTCTACTTGTAGCACGTGCTCCTTCTAGGCCTTTACCACTACCTCTACCTCATCCTCTAGCAACATCGGCTTTGGGGGCAGCATCATCGCTAACTGCAACTTGTGTCCTCACCATCTTTGTGAGAATATAATGACAAATATCCTAATAGTTTCGTAGCCTCTCAGAGATAAGTACAAACATCTCCTAACTGATCTACAAGTCTCTACTAAGCTTTCGTATGACTCGTAGAACCTATGAACCTAGAGCTCTGATACCAACTCACGACTCTGAATTCCCACCTTAGGATGTTGTGATGGCACTTGGACTCTAAGAGTAGGTAAGTCTAACATACAATGAAAGTTAACAGAATTTACAAATTACATATTAAATTAAACTATTAAGCTATCATAATAAAACCTAAACAGTACTACTGTCAAAAATTCCAAACATTTTGGTGGAAATGAGTCATAAGCTCTACAGAGAGTGCACTAATAATCTCTAAATACAATACCGGTTCGAACAAGAGATAAACAATAATACCACTAAACGAAGGTGATGACACCGAGGCCTGCGAGCATCGAGCAGGTGGGCCTTGAAGTCTCCGAAAATAAATGGCCAGTCACTAGCGTCTGACACCGGTAGATGTACATTTGAATAGAAATGTGTAGAAGCGTAGCATGAGTACACCACAACGGTAAACAGTAAGTATTATGACTAACCTCGGTGGAGTAGTGATGAGGAACAGTCGAGACACCTACTAGACAAAATAACCTATGCAAGTAATAATATAAAGCTAACAGAGGAACGAATATCAATGTAAGGCTAAACATGGAAAGATTAAGTATATAACGCTAGGAAATGGAAAGTAGGAGCAATAGTAAGCAACAAGGAGTAAACATGTGATAACGCTGCAAGGTAATAGAACACAGTTAAAGTACTAGTGAAACCAATTAAGGAAAACAGTGACAACCAAATAATCAACCGTTATTTCACAAGGATTATACAAGAATTACACCGAGGTACCATGCCTCATAATCACAAATCACGGGTCCCAAATCGTGATTCATAATCACATGGCATCTCGTGCCCACTTTGTTAATCACAACTGTACAGACAACTTACACGCTGTAGGGGCAACTCATGTGCCAATACCAATAATAATAACCTCATACCCGTGCGGATAACTCATGTGCCAACGATAACAATATCTCATATCCTCACGAACAACTCACATGCCAACAATCTAGTCCTCACAAAGAATGTAGATATACAAGAATACATGTATACGATCAATGAACATCAAGAATTATACTTCTGGATTGATATAGGTGACAAATTACGGTGTATGGTTGTGCAAGTGTACTATTATAGCTCGAGTCAACAAGTAAGATCAGAGACACCGAATAGCACATTGGAAACAACACAACTAAAGCCCTTGATATGCATGACTCACACAATATAGTCACACCACCACACAAATATTATCAATGACCACGCCCCCCGACAATCACAAATCATCCCCGACATAGCCCCCTTGTCTCGACGCGTGCGCAACAATAAAGTAAATGCCCACCTTATCCCTCTTTTGGCACGGCATCACCCTTCGTGCTTTTACACTCTCTGAAAATGGCACGGCATCACCCTCCATGCTTTTACACTCAAAAATGACATGACAACGCCCTTTGTGATTTTACACTCTTTGTCACCATGACAATGATATTATAAATAATACAAATGGCGCGACATCACCCTTCATGCTTTTACACTCTTTCTCATCATATTCAACAATAATTAAATCAATAAAAATTTTATGAATAATGATCAAATAATCAATAATAAACTTAAGCAGGAATATCTTATTTAAATAAGCAATTATTCAAAATGAAATAAATTCCTCTAGCATGCTTTGACTCAACCACAATGCATAAGTACTCGTCACCTCACATATATGTTGTACCCGCACAATAAATCACGTAGCAAATAGACAAATAAATCCTACTCCCTCAAGTCAAGGTTAACAACGACACTTACCTCGCTTTGCAACAAAATTCAAGGTTCCAATAAACACTTGCCTCGCGAATTCGTGTCCAAAATCCTCAAATCTAGTAATAAATAATTCAATATACTCAATACAAATCGTAGGAATTAATTCCATATGAATTTACTAATTTTACGAATTACAATATGAAATTCATCTAAAAAGTCAACAATGGGGCCCACGCCTCAAATCTCTGAAAAACTTACGAAATCCGAACACTCGTTCCGAGACGAGTCCAACCATATAAAAATTATCAAATTCTGATGTCAAATAGACCTTCAAATCTTAAATTTTTCGTTTTTGGAATGTTTTACAAAAATTCAAATTTCTTCCATCTAAATCCGAAATCCTCCCTCCGTAAAACTTCGTGACGGCACCTAGTCTCTACGACTAGGTAAGCCTAACACTTGCAGAAATGAAATGAAAAACATGAAAATTTAACAACTAACAGTAACAGATATTTTTAATAAGCAATTGAGATGCCGCTTGAAATATACAATAATCAACTCTAGAAATATACATAACACTCCCAAGACCCGGAACACCGCAAGTCACAAGCTTCTACGACATTCTAGCTATTGTAAACATCAGTGTCTATAGAAATAAAAGAAAACATGAACATAGGGGATAGAGAGGGACTCCGAGGATCTGCGGGTGAGGGAAAATGTACCTTGAAGTCTCCGAAAGCAGCAGCGACTGCAACTAAGGACGAAGCTGGTAGGAAGAACCTGGATCTGCACACGAAAAACATGTGTAGGAAAGGGCATGAGTAATCCACAATAGTACCCAGTAAGTGCCAAGCCTAACCGCGGTCGAGTAGAGACGAGGTCAAGTCAGGACCCTACTGGTATATATTTATATATATAATAAAAACATGGCAGAGTAAAATATCGCAGTAAAATAAAGACCAAAATTAACAAGAATGAAATCATAGAAAGGTAACAGCTCAGTACATAGCGATAATAACAGGGGGTCTCCCGAGATACCGTCTCGTAGTCCCAAACGTAGATATGTAGGGAGATCTCCCGGAATACTGTTCCGTAGTCTCAAAGTAAATATGCAAGACAGGGGGATCTCCCGGAATACCGTTCCATATTCGCAAAGTAAATATGTAGGGGGATCTCACGGAATACCGTTCCGTAGTCCCAAAAGTAAATACACAGCTCAAATAGTAGAAATAACAACTACAACATGAAATCCTATAATTTAGACTAAGTACGAGTCAAGTAAGTGGCAGCAGATTCACTAAGCATGCTGCACGGAGTTCATATAGGCAATTAAGACACGTAGACATGCTATTCTAAACTGAACAGGATAATTACATATGCTAGTGTTGCTCAAATAAAGTGAAACTGGTTATTACTTAGAGAAAAATGGAGTTTTACCACAAATAGCATGTGTACGCACTCGTCACCTCACGTACACGGCGCCCACATATCAAAAAAGTACCAAATCCTAAGGGGAGTTCCCCCACACAAGGTTAGGCAAGCCACTTACTTCGAACCAAGCTCAATCAATCCGTAACAATGCTCTTCCCACGAATATCCGACTCCAAATGGACAAAATCTAGCCAAAATTAGTTACATATCATAAATATAACTACAAGGAACTAATCTAGCTACTGAAATCAAAGCTAAAGCAAGAAATTGAAAACTCGCCCCAAATATTCTCCCCGAGCCCACGTCTCGGAATCGGGTAAATGTCATAAAATATGAACACCCACCCACTCACGAGTTCACTCGTACCAAGATCATCCAAATCTGATGTCTAAATCCCAATCAAAACTCAGAAATTCGGTTGAAGAATGTTTCTCCCATTTTCCCAACTTTTTGATCCAAATCCGAAATTAAATGGAGGAACCACTATAGATTAATGAAATACAACCAAAAACAAGTTAGGAATCGCTACCCCAAAGCTCTCTCTGAAAAACCCTCAAAAAATCGCCAAATCCCGAGCTTCCAAGTCCAAAAATGAAGAAATGAATCAAACCCTCGAGTTGGCCCCTTTTCTGCCAGTAAACTCGCACCTGTGAGCCTTTAACCGCACTTGTGGTACTTCTTTTGCTGCTAAGACTCTGCACCTGCAGAGTTTCATTAAACTCCCAGGCTTCGCACCTGCGGACGCGCTTCTACGCTCAATCGTCCGCTTCTGCGGAACCTTGGCCACCTCAGCTTCCTCCTCAAATCTGCTTATGCGACCACCACACCACATCTGCGTTCTTCGCTCCGCATGTGCGAGTCCGCACCTGCGGTCTCCCCACCGCATGTGCGAAACACCAGAACCAACAACCTCAGAAATTGCATAAGTCAAATTTTCCATCCGTTAAGCATTCGAAACACATCCGAGGCCCCCGAGACCTCAACCAAACATACCACCAAATCCTACAACACCATACAAAAATAATCGAGCCCTCAAACCATATTAAACAATACTAAAATCACAAATCATCCTCCGATTCAAACTTAAAGAGCTTGAAACTTCCAAATTCGGCAATCGATGCCGGAACCAACGAAACCATGTCCGATTGACCCCAAATTTTGCACACAGGTCATATTCAACCATATGAACCTACTCCAACTTCTGGAATCGGAATCCGACCCCGTTATCAAAAATTCCACTACCGGTCCAAATCTTTAAAAATTTGACTTTCGCCATTTCAAGCCTAAATGAGCTATATCCTCCAGTATCTGAATAGTGCGCTCAGACTGTCCATCCGTCTGAGGGTGGAATGCTATGCTCAACTCGACCTGAGTACCCAGCTCCTGCTGTACATCCCTCCAGAACCGTGATGTAAACTGCGTACCCCGGTCAGAGATGATAGATATTGGTACGCCATGAGGCCTGACGATCTCGCGGATGTAAATTTGAGCCAACTGCGTGGAAGAATAAGTAGTCATAACAGGAATGAAATGATCTGACTTTGTTAGCCTATCCACAATCCCCCAAACTGCATCAAACCTCCGCTGAGTCCTTCGGAGTCCAACAACGAAATCCATTGTGATCTGCTCCCATTTCCACTCTGGAATCTCTAACTTCTGAAGCAACCCACCCGGCTGCTGATGCTCATACTTCACCTGCTGGCAATTTAGGCACCGAGCCACATACTCCACTATGTCCTTCTTTTTACTCCTCCGCCAGTAATGATGCCTCAAGTCCTTATACATTTTTGCGGCATCCGGATGAATAGAGTACCACGAGCTATGAGCCTCCTGAAGAATCAACTCATGCAAAACATCTACATTAGGCACACATTGCTGGCCCTGCATCCTAGATACACCATTGTCCCCAATAGTGACCTCTTTAAGACAAGCAGGTGGGGGTCATTATGCTAATGCTCCATGATGCGATCATAAAGAGAAGACCGAGAGACGACACAAGCCAACAGTCGTCTCAGCTCAGAAATATCCAATCTCACAAACACGACAATCCAAACTCTCCGCACGGCGACTAAAAGCATCGGCCACCACATTGGGCTTCCCCGGGTGGTACAAGATGGAGATATCATAGTCCTTATGTAGTTCCAATCACCTCCGCTGATGCAAGTTAAGATCCTTTTGCTTGAACATATGATGCAAACTCCGATGATCGGTGTAAATCTTACAAGGAACATCGTACAAATAGTGCCGCCAAATCTTCACGGCATGAACAATAGCTGCTAACTCAAGGTCGTGGACATGATAGTTCTTCTCACACACCTTCAATTATCTGGACGCACAGGCAATCACCCTACCGTCCTGCATCAGCATCGTGCTAAGACCAATCCACGACGCATCACAATATACGATATAAGACCCCGAACCTGTAGGCGATACCAATACTGGGGCTGAAGTCAAAGCCGTCTTGAGCTTCTGAAAGCTCTCCTCACACTCCTCTGTCCACCCTAACGGAGCACCCTTCTGGGTCAGCCTAGTCATAGGTGCTGCAATAGATGAGAATTCCTCTACAAAGCGACAGTAGTAACCCGCCAAACAAAGAAAACTCCGGATCTCCATAGTCGATAATGGTCTAGGCCAACTCTGCACTGCTTTCACCTTCGTCGGATCCACCTTGATCCCATCACTCGATACTACATTGCCCAAGAATGCCACTGAGTCTAGTCAAAACTCACACTTAGAAAATTTTTAATACAACTTCTTTTCTCTCAAATTATGAAGCACAGTCCTCAGGTGCTGCTCATGATCCACCCGAGTCTGGGTGTACGCCAGAATAACGTCAATAAACACAATGATGAATAAGTCAAGATAGGGTCGAAACGCGTTGTGCATCAAGTGCATAAATGCTGCTGGGGCATTGGTCACCCCAAAAAACATCACAAGGAACTCGTAGTGACCATACCGAGTCCTGAAGGCAGTCTTCAGGATATCTGGCTCCCAAATCTTTAACTAATGATAGCTTTAATGTAATTCAATCTTGGAGAACACTCTGGCACCCTGTAACTGATCAAATAAGTCATCAATACAAGGCAATGGATATATGTTCTTCACTGTGACTTTGTGCAACTGGCGGTAATCAATACATATCCGCATAAAACCATCCTTCTTCTACACAAATAAGACAGGAGCTCCCCAAGGTGACACACTGGGGAGAATAAAGCCCTTATCAAGCAACTCCTGTAACTGCCCCTTCAACTCAGGAGGAGCCATACGATTTGGAGGAATAGAGATGGGCTGAGTGCCCGGCAATAAATCAATGGAAAAATCAATATCTCTGTCGGGCGGCATCCCTGGAAGATCAGCTGGAAACACATCTGGAAAGTCCGTCACTAATGGGACTGACTTAACTGTAGGGGTATCAATACTGACATCTCTCACATAAGCTAGTTACGTGTCATACCCCTTCTCAACCATTCGTTGAGCTTCAAGAAATGAAATAACTTTGATGGGAGTATACTCCAAGATACCTCTCAACTCTAATCGCGGTAAGCCTGGCATAGCCAGCATCACGGTTTTAGCGTGACAATCAAGAATGGAAAAATGGGGCGACAACTAGTACATGCCCAAAATAACATCAAAATCTACCATGCTGAGCAATACTTAATCGGCTCTGGTCTCAAAACCACTAAGAGCAATCGAACACGACCGATACACGCGGTCCACAATAAGAGAATCTCCCACATGAGTAGAAACATAAACAGGGGAACCTAAGGAACTGCGAGATATGCCCAAATACAGGGCAAAATAAGAGGACACATATGAATATGTAGAGCCTGAGTCAAATAATACTGACGCATCTCTATGACAAACCGGAACAATACTTGTAATGACAGAGTCAGAAGCAACTGCCTCTGTACGAGCTGGAAGAGCATAATACCTGGCCTGACCTCCCCCTCTAGCTGGCTGAGCAGGTGGGGCAGTAGCTGGTGCTGGAATTATAGCCTGAGGACCCGGTGGAGTACGTGGCGGCTGAGAAGTCTGTGGAAGTGTGACCCTCCTAAGTCTGGGGCAATCCTTCTCCATATTGAGGGTGTCTCCATACTCAAAACAACCCCTCGGAGGGCGTGGCTGCTGTGACTGACTCGGGCCAGGTCTGTTGGACTGGCCGCTCAAAGCACCCCGAGCAGGAGGCACACTAGATACTGGCGGTGCATAATAAGGCTCTTGGAGCCTAGAATGGACTGGAACACCACTGGCGGCTGGAAGAGCTGAATGTACAGGGCGACTCACATAACCCCTACCATGGCGAGCTGCTGGGGCATGAGTTGCAGAATAAGAACCAGTCTCTCGAGACCTCTTGGCCTCTCTCTCCTCTCGGTCCCGGGGAAGCGTGCCCTCCAATCTCCTAGCAATACTCACAACCTGCTGGTAAGGAATATCCATCTCCAGCTCCCTGACCATACTAATCCTAATACTGGGGTGGAGTCCCTCAATAAACCAACAAACCCTCTATCGAACTGTGGAAACCAAGGCTGGTGCATGTCGAGACAAATCGATGAATCAGACTGCATACTATGACACAGTCATAACACCCCGGCACAGTTGCTCGAACTCCGCGCGCCATGAGTCCCTGAGGTTCTGAGGGACATACTCTGTCAAAAACATGTCTGAGAACGGAGTCCATGTAAGTGAAGCTGCCTCATCCGGACTACTCAACTCATAAGCACGCCACCAATAATAGGATGCTCCTCTAAGCTGAAAGATGGTAAAAAAAAACCCCACTCGTCTCCGCTACGCCCATAGTACGGAGAATACGATGACACTCCTCCAGAAAACCCTGAGCATTATCTGTTGCAAGTCCGCTAAAGGTAGGTGGGTGGTACTTCTTGTATCTCTCAAGTCTAAGCTGCTCCGCCACAGAAGCGGATGTCCTGGTCTCATGCTAAACCGGAGCTACCGGCGGCACATGAATGAACTCTAGGGCCTGATCAACCTGGACCCTCTGCTCAGGAGTGTGGGCTGTGGGAGTCTGTGTGCCTCCCCTAGTCTAAGATGTGGTGGGAGCTGGTGGAGTCAATCCAGCATGAGATAAGGTGCTGAACATGCTCATGAACTGGGCTAGAGTCTCCTGGAGGGCTGGTACAGCAATAGGAACCTCTGGTGCCTGCCCTCCAGCTGGAGCTGCTGGGGGCTCCTTTGTCGTAGTTCGCGCGGGTGCTCTAGCTGCACCGCGTGCTCGTCCTCTACCCCGGCCTCGGCCTTTGACAACTTTAGTAGGGGCCGCGGGTGCCTGGTCATCAAATCTACCTTTACGGATCCTCACCATCTGGGAGAAAGAATAGAATAAAGAATTTTAGAATTGGATGCCAATAACTCGCATGACAAGGAATCAAAAGAAGTATGATTTTTCCTAACAGTATACATATATATATATATAATAAAAACAAGGCAGAGTAAAATATTACAGTAAAATAAAAACTGAAATTAACACGAATGAAATCATATAAATGTAACAGCTCAGTACACAGCGATAACAATAGGGGGTATCCCGAGATACCGTCTCGTAGTCCCAAACGTAGATGTGCAGGGAGATCTCCCAGAATATCGTTCTGTAGTCTCAAAGTAAATATGCAAGACAGGGGGATCTCCTGGAATACCGTTCCATAGTCCCAAAGTAAATATGCATAGGGATCTACCGGAATACCGTTCCGTAGTCCCAAAAGTAAATACACAACTCAAATAGTAGAAATAACAACTACAACACGAAATCCTACAATTTAGACTAAGTATGAGTCTAGTAAGATGCAGGGGATTCGCTAAGCATGTTGCACAGAGTTCATATAGGCAATTAAGACACATAGACATGCTATTCTAAACTGAATAAGATAATTACATATGCTAGTGTAGCTCAAATAAAGTGAAACAGGTTATTACTTAGAGAAAAATGGAGTTTTACCACAAATAGTCGGTGTACGCACTCGTCATCTCACGTACACGATGCCCACATATCAAAACAGTACCAAATCATAAGGGGAGTTCCCCAACACAAGGCACTTACCTCGAACCAAGCTCAATCAATCCTTAACAATGCTCTTCCCAAGAATATCTAACTCCGAATGGCCCAATCTAGAAAAACTCAATTACATATCATAACTATAACTACAAGGAACTAATCTAGCTATTGAAATAACATCAAATATGAACACCCACTCACTCACGAGTTCACTTGTGCGAAGATCATCCAAATCCGATGTCTAAATCCCAATCAAAACTCATAAATTCGGTTGAAGGACATTTCTCCCATTTTCCCAACTTTTCAATCCAAACCCAAAATTCAATGGAGGAACCACTATAGATTAATGAAATACAACCAAAAACAAATCCCAAGCTTCCAAGCCCAAAAATGAAGAAATGAATCAAACCCTTTACTTGGCCCCTTTTCTGCCAGTAAACTCGCACCTGTGAGTAATCAACCGCACCTGCGGTAATGCTTTTGTTGCTAAGACTCCGCACCTGTGGACGCGCTTCTGTGCTCCATCGTCCCCTTCTGCGGAACCTTGGCCACCTCAGCTTCCTCCTCAAATCTGCTTCTGCGACCACCACACCGCATCTCGCATCTGCTGTCATAGGCTCCCATGACCAAAAGCACACCTTCGCCCTTCTCTCCACATGTGCGAGTCCGCACCTGCGGTCTCCCCACCGCAGGTGCGAAACACCAGAACCAGCAATATCAGAAATTGCATAAGTCAAATTTTCCATCCGTTAAGTATTCAAAACACACTCGAGGCGCCCGGGACCTCAACAAAACATACCACCCAATCCTAAAATACCATACAAACTTAGTCGAGCCCTCAAAGAACATTAAACAATACTAAAATCACAAATCATACGCCGATTCAAACTTAAAGAACTTAAAACTTCCAAATTCGGCAACCGATGCCAAAACTAACCAAACCATGTTCGATTGACCTTACGGACATACTCCAACATTCGGAATCGGAATCAGAGCCCGATATCAAAAATTCCACTACCGGTCCATATCTCGAAAACTTTGACTTTCACTATTTCAAGCCTAAATGAGCTACAGGCCTCAAAAACAATATCCGGACATGCCCCTAAGTACAAAATCACCTAAAGGAGCTAACAGAACCGACAAAACTCCATTCTAGAGTCGTCTTCACACAATTCTGACTATGGTCCAAATCTTAAGGCTTAAACCTCCATTTAGGGACTAAGTGTCCCAAAACACTCCAAAAACCGAAACGAACCCTCCCGGCAAGTCACAATAGCAAAAATAGATATGGAAGAAGTAGCTAATAGGGGATTGGGGCTATAACTCCTAAAACGACTGGCCGGGTCATTACATGCGGACACTTGACCGTATCTGCAGTTCCGCTTTTGCGAAAATTGGGGTCACTTGTGGGGGCTGGCTTGCTTCTATTTACAAGAGTCCTCTTCTGTTTAAATATGCTTTATACTGAACCATGTTCGAAAGTTATGACTTACTTCCTCCAAGCATGCATAATTACCCTTATAGGATCGTAAGGGTAGATGCCTCGCAGCCCCATTAGTACTAAGTGAGTGGTTCCTTCGGACCTGATGATGAACTCACTACTAGGAAACCATTCAAATATCTAATGCACTTGCTCGTCTGTCAGGTTACTGAAGAAAGGTACCCAACTTACAGCATTTCCAGGCTTTGCAAACCTGTATGGGATAAATGTCATCTTCTTTGAATGATGACTGGATATGTAGTCGGTCAATGGCCTTCGTAGAGGCTTCTGGCGATAATCACCCCTCTGAAAGTGTTCCGGCAGCCAAACTTAAGCAAGAGATTACTACCGTCGAAGTGCCAGAATCCATTCTTGCACTGATCCAGAGCATGGTACACCTCAGCTAAACTCATTGGGATGATAGAGTACTTCTGCCCCTCGATACCCTCCGTTAAGTTCCCGTTGACCATGGCTAAGCGAGTATGAATTCTTCCCCTTGCACTGGAAAGATCATCAAACCCAAGAAATAAACTAAATCACCATGGTGCACCCATCCCAAAGAGGTAATGGCTAGCTCCTAATGATGAAGGCAATATGATTTTCTATGCCCATAACGCTTATAGAGAAATTCAAAGGGGATGTACGATTTCTTCAGACAGACCAGTTTATCATTCTTGTTAAAATCCAACATTTTCAGAAAATTGCGTGGAGTGCAATTGTCCGGGACTATCCCATGGCAACTTGGAGAAACCCCCTATTTCTTCCAGGAGAGGAGTCAGTTTTATATTTCTAAATTGGAAAATGACTCTCTTCTCACCCTAGAACATGGTAGCAGCCTCGATCAGTTCCCTGTTTGGTTGAATGTTCCGCAAAGATGGTAGGTTAGCCAATACCCTCCTCACATGATTGTTGTCACACGGTGCAAGGTTATTCCACCAGGCTTTATTTTTTGCAAACAAATAAAAGTTAGCGCTTTCCCCTCCAGATTCGACTGTTTATGCAATAATTATCAGCATGTTGACATGTTTTCTCCAAGTAATGCGCATAATATAATGGTGTCCTTTGAGATTATGGAAATCCCGTTTGACTTTGGAGTATGATATGGGAGCATGCTTTATTCAAAAATAGTAACACATTGCCAAATATTTATATGATGAAAGTGCGTAAAAAGAGTAAATAATATAAACTGGAGAAAAAAGAAAAATGGAAAGACGGAAGAGAAAAGTAAGTTTAACTTATGAAAACATGCGAGAACATAATTAAATGAAGCAAATATTGAGATAGGGACGGGAAAGACATGATGTACCAGTCTTAAATAAAATGAAAGCAACAAAGGGAATTATGTTCATGTCGTAGCAAATAAATGGAAATAAGGGGAGGGGATATGTCATAGCAATTTAAACAAATAAGGGAAGGGATGTACATGTCATCAAATCAGCCACATAAGTTAACTTCGTTATTGTACTAGCCTAAGTGTAAATCCTTAGCCGAGTCACCACGCTGTCATGCCCCTTTTTCTCTAGAAAGAGGGTTTCGACATGTGACAACTCTTTTAAATGGGGGTATTAAAGGAGAAGAGTCACCACCAACTGAGTTTGGGTAAGTTAGGGCACCTATTCGTAAATAACTATGTTTAACTAGTCTACGTCACCAAAAGATCGTGTAAGGGATCAAATTACCTCAAAGAGAAGGTGTTAGGCACTCTTCGAGGTCCACAAATGTGGGTCCTAGCAGAAGTTTAAACTATGTGGGATTTTGGATTACAATAGTCCTAAGTGATCATATAAGCGAGGGTAAGACAAGGAATTTAAAGGTTCTATTATGAACACATGCAAAGAAAATCGGGCAATAATTAGACTATATAGATAATCAGTACAAGTGTTTAGAGGTTGCAAGATACAACTTAATTATTCTATATTTGACAACAATGTGTGAACAATAAACATATAAAGAAGGGGGGTCCCAAGTTTTTAGTCTAAAGGATCACCCAGAGCAACATCAGTAATACTTCGCAACTCCCTTGAGGTAGGGGTTGCTCATATTATTTAGTGGGCATAGACTATCATCTCTTGCTATCCGATTACTAAGTTAAAGTTGTTTACTTAAAGGTACTTTAATTCAATTCTAGGTCATGTCCTACGCGTGCATTACCCGTCCCACGCCTATGGTCCAGGAGTCTTTGGACCTACTATTTGGGTGGTTCTAAACTCTACTTAGGATGCTAAAAAATGATAAAACTGGCATACATTCAGAACATATTGGACTTCACATAAAGAACATGAAGGGCTCAAGTTATCCTCCACACATAAACAACAAATGCACGTGGGCAGATTAGGCAGTAGACAATTTCAAGATTAAAAAACATTATAGCCGTTAGGTCGTATAGGCATGGTTTCTAGTTGATTCTGATTTCCAGCATTGTACTTGTAGCATTGCAGTTTAAGGCTAACAGATTTGCAGATTAAAAGTATTACTTACATATAGGCATGCCATCTATATTATTCGTGCAGCGAGGCAATAAGACTGTTCGAAAGCCCAAGATTAACGACGTTGATTTATAGTCATGCTTTCTAAGACGAGTAACAATATCTTATAGGCATGATTTCTAACAGTTGGCAATTGAAATTGATTTTATGATACTTTATCCCTATAGGCATGTCATCTAAGTGTATTTATACAGTGAAGAAACAAAGTAATTGCTTAGTTGATTAAGGTTATACAGTTATGATATCTAGATGACCAGTGTGCTAAAAGCAATAGAAGCGATTGATTGACTAATTAGTTGAAGCCTTATAAACATGGTATCTAGATGACAGTTAGTAAAAACATATGTTGTTGTATCCTATAGGCATGATATCTAACACATAGCATTAGAGCAAATTGAGCAGATAACCAGTGATGTTTGAATCCTACAGGCATACTATCTAATACTGTATAGAAGTGCAGCATGTGAACAAGTGAAGCACTTAGATTCGTATGGGCATGTTTTCTAACAGTGTACAAGAATAGGACATATTGAGCAATATATCAAATAAAGCACTTAGACCCTATAGGCGTGTTTTCTACCCTTTTATGCAAGAATAGAGTACACTCATTTCCCAAGTTTCACTAACTCCCCAATTTTATGTTTACAAATCATTACAGGCCCAAAATAAAGAATACATGGTCAAATATTACAACTAAAACGAATACATGCCCAAAAAACAGAGTAGGCCCAAGGGAGAATAACCCAGCAACATCGAGGCCTTTAATAAGCTCATTTTTCGCACAAATAGCAAACCCAGATCTAGGTTCACCCTAAAACATCAGTGTGTATCAGTTGCATGACTCAAACTTAGACACGGACCCATACCAGGCTTGAAGGGGGGACTAACTTACCCAACAATGCAAAACTTAACCACACGAGTAACAAACATCAGTTCTCTCTAAAGCATATTGATAAGTACATAGGGCATATAGAAGTCAGGTTCATGCTTGCATTTTTCAGAAGCTAAGGTGACAGGATTGACCATCATAGGATAACAAACTACTTCAAGTAAAGTTTCAAAGCAAAGCATAGTCCAGAATTAACATAAAAAACTTCAGACATGAGAGTTCAATAGAATCATAGACATGAAACCAATAAAGTACAGTCCTCACATGAAGATGTCTACAATGAGAACCTATTTAAAATGGGATAACCAAATAGGTTGGTTGACACGGTCTACAAACAAACATTAATTGAGCATGATGAAACTCCAACATGCAAAATGCCAGTCACAGTACAAAACCTTAAACAATACCAGAACTCATAGAAGGCAAGGATACCTCAAGAATTGGATTATCAGACCATACATAGGTGAAAAGGCTCGATATTACATTGTTTACCTTGTAATCCATAGTTGGGACTAAACAACATAGCATTAAACTAGGCATGGAACTCACATTAAAGTTACAATTAGCAGGGTAACACATTTTGGCTAACATAGTTGAGAATTGACTCTAGTAGAGTATTAAGTTACACAGGAATTATCCAACACGAACTAGAACACATGAATTAGTCTATCACGTGAATGTAGAATAAAGTAGGGATATCAGCTCAGGACGATCAACAGGTACAAACATTCAGACACATAAAAACACACTAGGCTAGACATGCTCGAGGTTATGAGAATCATTCATGCTGAGCACATACCATATGCATAAATTGAAGGTAGAAATTAGGCAAGTTCAGAGCCATAAAATAGTAGGGTAATTTAGTAGCATATTGGTTCAGAAAGGTTTAAGTGGCACAGATGTACAGATCATGAATATAAACGAAAGAGGATGAAATTTCTAGGGCCAAAGACACATACCAGTTGTAGATGAACAAACAAACAAATAAAAAAGAAACAGTCCCAGTAATATTCCAATCATCAATAGGAAAGAACAACAGAACCCCAAAATCGCAGTGCATCAGAGTTCCCAAGGGTTTCCAGTGAACCCAAAGTAGTGCTCACACCGAAAAAGGGCAAAAATCGAATTCCGATGGCCTTGGCTTTAAGCCGGACAAGGTCTCAAAATAATGAGCAGTAGGATTGAGAGTGAGAGAGCAATAACAGTAGTTTTACGTGGTAATCATTGCAGTAGTCGTTAGGACTTAAAGGGGAAGCGGGGAAGGGGGGTTATATAGTAGTTAGATCAAACGAGTAAACAAGGAAGGAAAATTAAGCAAACATAAATAGGGAAAGAAGAAAAAATACGCATGAAATCAGTAAAGTAATCGGAAAGGAAAGAAATCAAACTCCAAACCCTAATTAGGGTTCGGTGCTTAAGATCGTCCAACTGGTATAACGAATCAGGCCTTTCTTCATGTATATGGATAAACTATTGTCCAAATCTCCAAGTTTAAAGTTGATTGAAGTCTGATATGGAGATGGTACTTTCCAGAATTGGGCAAGTACATATATTATACCATAAACGTGTGACAAGTAGCGGAGAAACATAGATGTGGTAAGAAAATAATGATGGAATCCCATTATCAATGGGATTAGGAGAGGGATTTAAGGGGGAGGCATCTAGGGTTCTTNTTAAAGTCGATTGAAGTCTGATATGGAGATGGTACTTTCCAGAATTGGGCAAGTACCTATGTAATACCATAAACGTGTGTCAAATAGCGGAGAAAAATAGATGTGGTAAGAAAATAATGATGGAATCCCATTATCAATGGGATTAGGAGAGGGATTTAAGGGGGAGGCATCTAGGGTTCTTCAGAAAAGAGAAGATGAGGGTTTAGACGATTTGGAGGTGGTTGTCTCTGAAGAATGGGTGTTAGGGTTTGGACCGAGGGTAATTAAAATGGGGGAATAGCATTGGGTCATTGATCATTTGAGCATTTAAGATCAACGGCCAGGATTAGAGGAGAAGCGGGGTAGGTCGTATAACGGGTCTCGACCGGGTTATAATTAAAAGGGTCATTTAGTTTTGGGCTAGGGGTGTTGGGCCAAGGTTTTTTGAGGTATGGGTTGGTATTTGGGTCCGAAAGTTTGCTTAGGATAGGTCTATGAAATTAAATATGCAAAATTGTTTAAAATAATTTATAAAAATGATTAATAAATAGTAAGAATATTATTCATGCAGTAAAATGCTGGGAAATAATAGCTTACTATTATGAATTTATAAAACGTATATGTGGGTGTGACAGGCACAATGCGTGAGATGCCCAATTATCCTCGTAATGGAGGAAGGAAAAGTCAAGGATACGACCAAGGTAAGAAAGGTCATACAGTTAGCCTCGAGAGTCAAGATTGTTGATTTCATGTATATGGTGCAATGTTGTATAATCTATATGTTGTTTAGGATTGATTTCTAGTATTCTCTGACTGGTGGATATGCCTAGTTACAGGGGAGACTCTGTCAAAATTTCTGAAACATTTTGGAGTTAGTCGAATTTGGGGGCTTGAAATGTTTGAAAGAAGAGTCGAGTTATGTTATAGGTTCGGGGCGGACTCTACTCCTCATTCGAGGATGAATGACCCTAAGCGGGGGAGAATGTAAATTCCCGTTAAAAATTTCCTAATGAATTAATATTTTAAAGTGATCCAACAGTATTCGGGAATAACGTATTCGAGTATTAAAGGAGACCCATGGGATAGAACCGTATCATTTTGAAATGAAAATATATGATTAAGGTGTGTTGGAACATACTAAGGAGTTTTGTGAATGGAATGAACTTGTGTGGAACAAGTTTGATACATTAGGTGGAAAGGATGTCTCAATTCACAAGACATCCTACTTCAAACGCATGCGGATACTAAACTATAAAGTCTTAGGAGGTCAGCTACCTATCTAATTAACACCCTTTGAGTCTAGTTTCCAACGCATCAAACCGTTTGTTATTTAAATAATTCTACAGAACACTATGGCTATTTTACTCGACCTATGTCATATGCGCGCAGATGCTCGGCCGCACATCTTTAGCAGTTTCTGCCTTGTGTGTGCGACCAGATGTGCGGCCACTTGCCCGGGTGCGCGGACGCGCGTGCAGAAGCCCATTAAATAACCCCAAGGCCGGGTAGAGAGAGGGGTTAAGTCATGCTTGAGAAAAAACGTGATATTTTGAGAGTGAGAGAGTGCCCTAGAGTGTGAGAGTGATCTTCAATAAATTGTCCATCGATTCTTGCTCAAATATTTGAAGATTAACAAGTAAAGCTCAAAATATCTTAACTCAAGAGGTAAGATTCAAACCCCTAGTCTTCAATTTCGAGTTTGGGGTAAAAGATGGATGATCGGAGTACGATTCTTGGGTATAAGAGTATTATTTAGNAAGGTTTGTGGGAAGATAAATGAGCACAAATAAGTAAAGATTAGGTTGTTGAATGAAAGAAATCTTGTAGAAGAACCTTGTTGCCAAATTTGCACACTTAGTGTTTGATAAAATGCTCAAATGAGCTAGAACCATGAATATCTTCCTAATTTGTGTTCAATTTTGTTATGTCTCAAAATAGATTGGGATTGCTAGAATTTCCGGAATGTTGTAGTAATTTAAGGAAAGATCAAGGCGAGGTATGTTGGCTAAACTTCTTTCTTAGAATTGAATTCCATGATGTTGCTATAAGTACCTAGTTATTCTTTATAAATCAACTATTCCGAATATGCTTTGTGTTGAAAGGTATATGTTCAAAATGTGTTCCGGATGCTCTTATCATATGATGTTATCCTTCAGGAATGTGTTCAAAGCATGAGTTGGGTAAA
>AWOL01S0006836.1:30089-44298 GCA_000715115.1 Nicotiana otophora | reverse complement strand
CCATGAATGAAGAATAATATGTATGGAAAAAGGGATCCAATGAAATAATGATGTTGTAAATAGTTGAAAGTACTAATGAAGTGATAGTATGAACATGAAATGTGGTCGTTTGCCTGAATGCAATTTATGAGGTGTTGTATGTCCCAATGCTTTCAACTATAGTTGTATGCTTCTGAAATAATGTATGTAAATGACTTCGATGTCAAGTCATCAAGAATCATGAACTTAGCTAATGACCTCAAGATGTCAAGTGAGTGAATAACGAGATTAAAGGGAGATGTCCTATGCTAAATGATGATGAACCTTAAGAAAAGAAATTGGGCTCATGTGCCATTGAAATTGACTTATTGATTCACTATGCATGTGATAATGTAATGAGCTATGTTTCTCCCTGCTGAGCATGAATATGAGGTGTTCCAATGATCCGAGAACGACCTAAATGTAATGTTAATCATGTCGCTCTGAGTTTATAAATAGTTTTGTGCATAATGATGTGTTACGAACCCTATGGACAGGCTATGAAATGGATATGTGTATAATATGTGAACCCTATGGACGGGCTATGAAATACATAGGTGTATAATATAATATGAATGAACACTGTGAACGGTCTATGAAATGCACATGTGTATTGTATGGTATATGTGAATATTGTGAACGGTCTATGAAACGCACAGGTGTATTGTGTAAGTAAACATTATGAACGGTGTACGAAACGCGCATGTGTATTGTGTAAGTAAACACTATGAATGGTCTATGAAATACACAGATGTATTGTGTAAGTAAACACTGTGAACAATCTACAAATCGCACATGTGTATTGTATGTTATATGTGAATCATGTGAACGGTCTATAAACGCACCGGTGTATTGTGTAAGTAAATCCTATGAACGATCTATGTATAATATGATATGTGAACACTAAGGACGGTCTATGAAATGCATAGGGGTAAGATAAGAGAGGGATATGGATGGTCTAGTAAGATGCATTGTTAACGCATAAATTATATGCCATTTTCATTGGCCTTGCTTGTGCATGTTGTTTCAATTACTTTATATTATATATTCCACGCATATTTTATATGGCTCAGTAAATCCTAAAAGAAGTTTAAAACGATGTAAGCATAACGAGACTTGAAAATGTGAATCTATGGGATGTTTTGTAGTTCTTGATGTACATCATATGCTTCTTATTGAATTACCATGATTTCATATGTTGTTCTATTTGGCTTACATGCGAGTACTATTCCACATGTACTCACTTTCCTTTTGCCGGAGGTGCTGCATTTTTTAATGGATGCAGGTATACTTCTATAGGATGATATGGATCTTTGATAGGAATCTTCTGCGCGGCAGATTATGGTGAGCCTGCTACAATTCTAGTGGGCATTCGAGTCTAGTTGGTCTTATGTACTTAGGTATCTACTGTCATAGAAGCTCCATGTACATTGTGGGTCATGTACTTAAGTTTTGAGTTTCGTCATGTATTTATGTTCGCAGTATTTACAGCTACTTACAAAGCTGTGTAACCATCATGAGAAAAATATTTATCGGCCATTGAGCTAAATGTATTCAATATGGTAATCAAGATCTAATTATGGTTTGATAAATCATGCATGAGTTATGATGGGAGGTTGATGTAATGTAGGCTTGCTCGACTGGGTTCACTCGGTTGAGCGCCGGTCACGCTACCCAAGTTCGGGGCGTGACAAACTTGGTATTAGAGCATGGTTTAGGAGTCCTAAGGAGTCATGGAGCTGTGTCAGTAGAGTCCCTCTTATTGGTGTGTTGTCGGCCACACTTATAATAGAGAGGTTACAACGACATTTAGAAAATGTTTCTCTTCTTCTATCCTCGATCGTGTGTTAAGGTTCTGAGTTAGTCTCTGAGTTCCCTTGTTAATATTAAGGAATATTTGCTCATCGTGCTACGAAATAATAAAGGTTTGAGGACTAGATGAATGGCTCACATGACAGGCACAATGCGTGAGGTGCCCAATTGTCCTTGTAATGGAGGAAGGAAAAGTCAAGGATACGACCAAGGTAAGAAAGGTCATACAGTTAGCCTCGAGAGTCAAGGTTGTTGATTTCATGTATATGTTGCAATTTGGTGTTATCTGTATGTTGTTTAGGATTGATTTCTAAGATTTTCTGACTGGTGGATAGGCCTAGTTACAGGGGAGACTCTGTCAAAATTCCTGAAACATTTTGGAGTTAGTCAAATTTGGGGGCTTGAAATGGTTGAAAGAAGGGTCTAGTTATGTTAGGTGTTCGGGCGGACTATACTCCTCATTTGAGGAGAAATGATCCTAAGCGGGGGAGAATGTAAAGCCCCATTAAAAATTTCCTAATGATTTAAGATTTTAAAGTGATACAACGGTATTCGGGAATAATGTATTCGAGTATTAAAGGAGACCCATGGGATAGAACCACATCATTTTGAAATGAAAATATATGTTTAAGGTGTGTTGGAACATACTAAGGAGTTTTGTGAATGGCAAGAACTTGTGTGGACCAAGTTTGATAGATTAAGTGGAAAAGATGTCTTAATTTGCACAATATCCTACTTCAAACGCATGCTGGTACCAAAATATAAAGACTTAGGAGGTACTCAACCTATAAAATTAAATCCCTTTGAGTCTAGTTTCCAACACATTAAACCGTTCGTCATTTGGATATTTCTACAGACATTTATGGTCATTTTACTGTACCTATGTCATATGCGCGCAGATGCGCGACAACACATATTTGGGAGTTTCTACCTTGTATGCGCGGCCACTTGCCCAGGTGTGCACCCGTACACGTAGGATCCCATACAATAACCCCAAGGCCGGGTAGAGAGAGGGGTTAAGTTATATTAGAACTAAAACCTGATATTTTGAGCATGAGAGAGTGCCCTAGAGTGGGAGAGTGATCTTCAACAAATTTTCCTTCGATTCGTGCTCAAATATTTGAAGATTAACAAGGAAATCTCAACAGATCTTAACTCAAGAGGTAATACTCAAACCCCTAGTCTTCAATTTAAAGTTAGGGGTAAAAGATGGATGATTGGTGTCACACATCCCTTTTCCCACAGAGGGTAGGGGAGTTTTTCCAGTTAAAGTGACATTAATCGAAATGAGATTAGTTATTTAATTCAGAGTCGCCACTAGGAATAATTGTTATAGTGTCCCAAGTCACCGGTTTATTTTAATCCCAAATCGAGGAAATTGACTCCGTTTAAAGTCTACGAAAACCAGAAGACTGAGTAGGGAATTATGTTAACCTGGGAGAAGGTATTAGGCATTCCCGGGTTCCGTGGTTTTAGCACGGTCGCTCAACTATTAATAATTGGGCTAATTATCTGATTTATTACATGTTTAAGACCTATTGTGCTTTTTTATCTTCTAACCGCTTTTAATTATTTATGGAATTATTTCTGAAACAAGCCACGATGTCGTGCACTTGTCGTTTTGGTACACATTGCAAACTGCGCCACATGAAATACACTCGCGATTTATGACATGCTTACTGTTGACTCCGGAACCACAACAAAAGATCGATAAGGAAAACTAAGTAGTGGACTAATCTGAATCTTGGCACAACAATGAAATTTTATACTTAAATTATATAAATCTAAATCACATCGTTCAATAATAAGGAAATAAATATGTCAAGATCTATTTGTCTTTATGGTAAGTCTTAAACATATCCATACAGAACATAGAAATCTGCAATTTGACACATATCGATCTCATAAAGCCAGCAGAGAACAACAATTAATCTGAAGCAAGGAAATGATAGAAAACATGCTTTCAAATTAGAGCTAAGCATACGAGAAACTAGGTTCAGAAAATCAAAGTAAACACAAACAAAATTAACATAATAACATATCACATTAACATCATTAAACAGGTAAATCCAAGAAGCACCGCTAAAGCTAGCCAGAGTAGAGAATTTATTTAAAAGTAGAAGAGAATTGACCTTTATATTGATGAATAGAGCTGAAAATTTGCAAATCAATCGGAATAACAAAGAAACAATCATTGAACGAAAATGCCAAAATTGCGAACCGGAACCTCGAATCGACACAGGAAAACTCAAAACACAAGCGCGGCCTCAATCAAACTCCCTGAGCCGAGATCAAAAGTTTTTCGCTACTGTTCACTCGATTCCCCACTTTTGTTTTTATTTTCCTTAGGAATCAGCAACATAAGCCGTTTCCTTCCTATATGTGACTATCTTTGTTTTTTTTCCAATCAAGTTCCAAAAAGGAACGAAAAGGAGATGAGCTTTACAAACAGTTTCTTTCCTAGGAGTTTTGAGTGGTAGAGGAGAGAGGATTTTCTTTTTGTGGGGGGTGCGGCTAATTTGTTCGTGAAAGGGTGGAGACTTTCTTTGTGTGTCTGTTGGGTAGTGTTGAAGTTTAGAGGAATTAGGTTTAATTTAGGGATTATAAAAGGGTTGTGGGTTAGGGAATGGGTAAATGGGCTGAGGAGGGGGGTGGGCTCAGGTCAGAAAATGGGCTTCACCAATAAATTGTTTTGGCCCAAATTCAATTCTTTCTCGTTGAACAAAAATAAAAATACTATCAAAATAATTTAATTAATCTTAGTTAATAAGAATAAACTATTTTTGTGTTTTTAAACTTATGTTTTAAAATAAAAATTAAAAGTTGATGGACAATCCTATAAAAATGAAAATAAGTAGATATTTTTGAAATACTACATTTAAAAGTTGCGCGGGTCAAAAATTACGTGCTTACAACTGCCCCTCTTTGCTTGGAAACATAAAGTGTTTTTGAGCAAAGAATTAAGAAATGTAATTGACCTTTGACCCAACAATTATTGAAAAGAAAACAAAGATGGACAAAAGATTGTGACCGAGCCCTGGTATCTCAACTTCCTACATATCCTTGATTATAAAGGAATCAGGCCACGTGTAGTTCAGAAGTGATGGAGTGTGTGGAGAGTATGAGAGAGTCGAGTGATATACCGTTCCGTCGAGGTTCCGGTCCGCGATCCTGTTATTACATCAAAATCGAAAATAAAAAAGAGTAACTAAGCCTGTCAGCTATGAGTTACAAGATTCCTATCTATAAGTCTTTTGAAGCTTGATCTTGAGTCTTGAATGGTTCTTCATGCAGACTTTTGATTTGAACCTTGATGCTTGCTAGCTGCAAGTGCAGATTCATCTCTTCAGCTTTTTCGGATCAAGACGGGGCATGCAAAGCTTACGACTTCAGTCATGTCTTAAGCAGCCCATATCTTTTCATCTGCTTCTGCATTTTGAATTGACTTTTTTTTTCTTTTATTCTGGATTGAGACTTCTTCTTTTGCTCAACTCGGACTGTCAGCTTGTATTCTTGAGGCGAGCTTCTGTACTTCTAACTTGAATTGAATTCTGAAATAACTTCCCTCGTTTTTCAGGTGGGCGCCTGCATTTAACTTGAAATGTGAAATGAATTTCTTCTTCCTCCAGGTGGGTGCCTGCTAATGACTTGCAAATTGAAAAATATTCCCTCATTCTCTAGGTGGGCGCCTACCGCTAACTTAAAACTTGAAATGAATTCCATCGTTCTCCAGGTGGGCGCCTGCTAATGACTTGAAAATTGAAACAGATTCCCTCATTCTCCAGGTGGGCGCCTGTCGCTAACTTAAAACATGACCTCGTTCTCCAGGTGGGTGCCTGATGCTGACTTAAAGCTTGAAATACATTCCCTCATTCTCCATGTGGGTGCATGATGACTTAAAACTTGAAATAAATTCGCTCATTCTCCAGGTGGGCGCCTGCTGACTTTAAAAACTAGAAATAAATTCCCTCATTTTTCAGGTGGGTGTCTGATGACTTAAAGCTTGAAATAAATTCTCTCGTTCTCCAGGTGGGCGCCTAATGACTTAAAACTTGAAATAAATCCCCTCATTCTCTAGCTGGGCGCCTGATGACTTAAAACATGAAATAAATTCCCTCATTCTCCAGGTGGGTGCCTGCTGACTTAAAAACTTGAAATAAATCCCCTCATTCTCTAGCTGGGCGCCTGATGACTTAAAACATGAAATAAATTCCCTCATTCTCCAGGTGGGTGCCTGCTGACTTAAAAACTTGAAATAAATTCCCTAGTTTTCCAGGTCGGTGCCTGATGACTTAAAACTTGAAATAAATTCCCTCGTTCTCTAGGTGGGCGCTTGATGACTTAAACTTGAAATGAATTCCCTCATTCTCCAGGTGAGCGCCTGATACTACAACAAAATAGACAAAACAAAAGAAACTTTTCTGCCCCAATTTGCACTAGGAAGATTTGTGAGTTATTAGCAGAACTATAAATCATCTATGCTATTGATGAATGGTGCAATGATGAGAGTAAAATTGAAGACTCGACTATGATATGCGTCTCCTAAAGAAATAAAAATCTGAAACACCCAAACTAGGAAGTGTGTCTCCTAAATTTGAGATTGAGCTTGCGAAACACTATAAACTAAGCTTGACTAAACTAAAAACTGACCTTATTCTCCAGGCAGGACCCCTGATTTCAAGAAAATTAAAGATTGATAACTTAACAAAACTAAAATTGACCTTTTTTTTTTTACTCCAGACTTCCCTTTTTTTAAACTTATTATCCTAGGAGAAAATTCATCAGACTAGTTTTTTTGTAATGGTATCTTAGGAGAAAGATTCATTAGACTAAGATTTTGATCCTAGGAGAAAATTCATCAGACTAGGTTTTTTTTCTTTTTTTTTGGTATCTTAGGAGAAAGATTCATCAGACTAAGATTTCTATCCTAGGAGAAAGTTCATCAGACTAGGTCTTCAATCTTAGGAAAAAGATTCATCAGACTATGATTTCAATCCTAGGAGTGAATCCATCAGACTAGGTCTCTTTTGTATTATCTTAGGAGAAAGATTCATCAGACTAAGACGTTTATCCTGGGAGAAAATTCATTAGACTAGGTTTTCTATCTTAGGAGAAAGATTCATCAGACTAAGATTTTGATCCTAGGAGAAAGTTTATCAGACTAGGTACTTTTTTTGTTATCTTAGGAGAAAGATTCATCAAGCTAAGATATCTATCCTAGGAGAAAACTCATCAGACTAGGTTCTCTATCTTAGAAGAAAGATTCATCAGACTAAGATTTCTATCCTAGGAGAAAGTTCACCAGACTAGGTCTTCTATCTTAGGAGAAAGGTTCATCAGACTAAGACGTTTATCCTAGGAGAAAATTCATCAGACTAGGTTTTCTATCTTAGGAGAAAGATTCATCAGACTAAGACATTTATTCTAGGAGAAAAATTCATCAGACCAGGTTTTCTTATCTTAGGAGAAAAAATTCATCAGACTAAGATTTTTATTGGGAGAAAATCCATCAGACTAAGACCTTTTATCCTAGGAGGAAAAACGTGAAGAGAAATGGCTACATTTTATGCACACTAGCAAGACAGATAAAGGCAAAGATTTGAGAAACTTACCTTTGTCGGCTCTTCTCTTCTTTTTTCTTTTTCTTTCTTTTCTTCTCTTTTTTTTTGAAACCCAAATTCCTTGCACTGCTTTGTTCCTGTTTCAAACAAAGAACATTTTGTCAGTTTTAAAAGTGGTGGTCGGTTTGCGGCCTTGAGTCTTGGGCAGCTTGGCTTTTGCTCAATCAGCTTGAGTCAGTTTCAAGAGACTTTTTGCTTTACATCAACCCTGATCGTTTCACACCCAATACTATTTGTATTTGTGGCTCAATCAGCCTAATCCCAACTGGATATATTTGCTTAGGTGACATTTTTTTATGTCTTGAATGTGTTTCTACTTTTTGAGCAATTTGTCTGTCAGAGAGAATCACCAGTTATCTTTGCTTGCGCCCAGTAGGTTGACAAGAGTCTTTTTGGGGGAAGCCTTTGCATGAATCCTCAATGCATGTTGACTGTAAAATTGAGTGTGCTGGCCAAATTTACTTTGTGCAACTGAAAAGCTGGTAGCAGATTTTGAAATCATTTCTTGCTTTTTTTGACAAGGACTGACTCAGAGTGAAGGACACAATTATGCAAAGAAACAAGTATTAACAAGAAATGCCCCTGTCGGAAGGGCAGAAGGAAGATTGTTTTTTCTTTTTATTTTGCGGTAACTAGCTTTAATGATCATGACATGCATTTTGAACTTGACGGTCTGATCTATCCAACTAACAAAATCTTTCCTTTTACCACTCTTATGACTTTGAAGTCGGGCTTGTTCGTGCCAATCCTTTGCATCAGCTTCACGACTCACTATCGACTAGTGGTGCCCCGATGGGTTTTCACCAACAAGTCTCTCTCATTTATTCATCTCTATTTATCGTCGTCTTACAGTGCCCGTGAGGGTTTTCACTAGTAAGACTCTCTCATTTTTCTTTTATTTTTATTTTTCTTTTGCCTTCTTGTGTGAGCAACTTGACAGTGTTCTATGTCGTGTAACAACTTTTGCTCATTGCAAGCTTCTCTTGGCATTCTTGAAGTCATATGAGGAGGTCTTTTTTGGAAGGATTTTTGGATAGGTTTGGAAAGAAAGGTTGACATGAAGGCTCAAAGTAGACTCAAAATGAGGGGTTGTAGGTTTACAACTCTTGGAATCGACTCTTTCAAAAGTGAAATAAAATCTTTTCCCCAGTTTCAGATATTAGGGATTTTTTGGAATTTCGTTTTTTACTCTTATTTGGTTGAACCGAACCATGTAAGGCTGCCTACGTATCCCTTTTTTAAGGAATCATGTCTAACATAGTTCAAACATCTGACCTAACTATTTTTTTCTCTTTCTTTCTTTGTCTTTGTCTTTCTTTTTTTTCTCATTTTTTCCTTCTTTCTTCTCTTTTGTTTTTCTTTTTCTTTTTCAAAACAAGTTGCCCCAAATTTTATTTTCTGGGAGCATGGACTTTGACTGTTCTTTTCTTATTCTTTTTTTTCACTTGAACTTTCTCAGAGTCACCCCAGTTTGTACTCTTGGGACATAGACTTTTCTTTTCATTTTTTCTCTTTTTTTTTTGTTTTTTTTCTTAGATTTTTGACTCTAAACTTGATTCCAAAAGAGGGTGGTCAAAGAAAATAACCCAGGCTCAAAAGGGGTAACGAAGAGTATAAAGCGTTTGGATAGCTGAAAAGGGCCTCCCAGCCTCGAGAATGTCAATCATGTTAGCCCTTCACAATCACGACATTGATGGACATGTTGCTTTCTGGTCTTTTTCAGTGAAAAGTTGTATGAGCAATACTTTCCTCGCAGTGAATGACCCTTGTCAATTTGGGTGACTTTTCTTCGATTTTGTCTTGATGCAGAAGATGCATTTTGCCAATAAACTGATCCATTTCAAGTTGACTAGGATACACCTTCTTTTGAAAAATACTTTTTATCTCTTAGTGCTAAACAAACTTCAACCTATCCGATTATCCTTAAGCCCGATCTTCTCAATGATTCAAAAGGTAGAGATCCTTAACTATTATGAGCATGACTGCTTTTGTTTCATGTAAACTTGGTTCATGCCTAATTTCCAAATGTTTCATGTCTCTATTCATCTTCAAAAGTGTCTCTTTCTCAGTTATGCAATTCAAGACTAAATCAGTTTTCTAAGATCTGACAAAAAATTTTGCATGCATGTCATGTTGCTAGAACTAGCGTGAAAAAAAAATATGCACAAAAATGGACGCAAAATGACTGACTGTTTTTTATTGAATAAAGGATAGCAGGGTCCGATAACACAAAAAGAAGAAGAAAAGAAGACAAAATAAGCTACCATGGCTAAAAGAGGAGTGACTTTCCAGTTGCTAAGTGACATCTTAGCCACACATTCGCACATCAGCATTACTACGACATTTAACCGTTTTGATTACTTTGGATTCAACACTCAAAATTTGACAATCATCCCGAGCAAGACATGTCCTATTACTCAAATCTGGTAAAGTCAACCCCATATTTGTCTCCAGTTTTTTAAAAAATTTTTTCACCGCCAACTTGCCTATTTGCCTTTCCGTGACCTTTGATCAACAACAGTTATGTTTGTTCCATTAGTTGAGAAGATGCTTTTATTTCCAAAGGATCCTAGACTCGCCATTGCATACCAATAAACCGACCACCTTTAACTAGCTTTTATTTCAAAACAACAAGCATGTTAGAATAACAATCTCTTTCCTTTTTCCTTTTCTCTTTTCCCTTTTTTTTTGTTTCTTTCCTTTCTCTTTTTTTGTTCTTTTTTTTTCATTCGATCGAACCTGTTGTGGGTTGCCTATGTATCATGTGGGAACATGAATCAGATCTTGCATAGTTCGGGAAGATCAAGAATAAAGGAAATAAACTAACTCTTTGTTTTTCTAATTTTCGAAAGAAAGACTTATAAAGAAGAAAGAAAATATTTTTGGATTTCGATTTATTTTTTTGGGGGAATTTGTGAAAATAAAGACTTCTAAAGAAGAAAGAAATGTTTTTTTGAATTTCGATTTTTCTTTTCCGGAATTTCGAAAGAAAAACTTCTAAACAAGAAAGGAAATATTTTTGGATTTTTAGAATTTTATTTTGAATTTATGAAAGAAATACTTCTAAAGAAAACAATGAAAATATTTTTGAATCTTGAATTTTCTTTTCAATTTTCGAAAGAAGAATAAAAATATTTTTTTATTTTGAGAAGAAATTAAGAAGAAAATGTTTTTGTATTTTTTTTTAAAATTGGGTTGTAAAACAAAGACTTTCTAAAGAGGAGATAACAGAAAATATTTTTGGATTTTTTGAAACTTGTGGTCTAAAAGAAAGACTTTCTAAAGAGGAGGTAAAGGAAACTATTTTTGGATTTTTTGAAAATTGTGGTCTAAAAGAAAGACTTTCTAAAGAGGAGGTACAGGAAAATATTTTTAGATTTTTTGAAAATTGTGGTCCGGAACCAATGAGGTTTGCCTATGTATATCACATCCGGTGAGAATCAGACCCGCGTAGTTCTGCAGTTTTGACGAAACTGAGGAAACATGACCTTTGAAACATTGGCTTATTTTCTCTCTTTTCTTTTTCACAATTTCGGCACAGCTTCAGAATTATTCAAATACCTACCTCACTCTTGATTATTTTCTTTTTCCTCTCTTGTTTTGATTTTCTTTCCCTATTCTAGCAGCCGGTCAACATACAACCGAAGCAAATGAATACACAATTAGCACGTAATGCATCAGGATGGTCTGTTAATTTGAGTACACCTGTCCTAAACGGACCCAACCCATGTGTTGAGTCCAAAAGTCAAATGCACGTGATGCAAACAAATGTTCCTACTAGGGATCTGGCATGAGGCTATGTTATTCTAAGTTTAAATCCTGGGTGTATTGTTCTAGACCTGGCTTACCCGAGCGGACAACTCGAGCCGAGAGGGGGCAGCGTACAGGAAATACCGAAGTTTCACTGGCTTTGCAACTTGTCCAAACCTCGTTCTAAAATTAGGATATGACTCTAACAGAAAAGAAGCCACGCGAAGTGCACGCTTCCTAGAAGATTTAGAAGACTCAGAGAGAAGAAGGGTTTCGTAGCAGTTTATATACAATTCACACAATATCAAAGCGGTAAAAAATAAAAGCGGCATTTTGCACATTAGGCTCAAACACGTAAAAATCAGACAATCATAAACGCCAATCATAACACCTATTCTAAGCTCGAATTCTAAACCCTGAACCAGAAATTCTGGGTTCCTATCCCCAGCAGAGTCGCCAGAGCTATCACACCTCCTTTTTCCCGCAGAGGGTAAGGGAGTTTTTCCAGTTAAAGTGACACTAATCGAAATGGGATTATTTATTGAATTCAGAGTTGCCACTTGGAATAATTACTATGGTGTCCCAAGTCACCAGTTTATTTTAATCCGAATCGAGGAAATTGACTTCGTTTAAAGTCTGTGAAAACCAGAAGACCAAGTAAGGAATTCTATTAACCCGGGAGAAGGTGTTAGGCATTCCTGGGTTCCGTGGTTANGTCTTAAACATATCCATACAGAACATAGAAAGCTGCAATTTTACACATATCGATCTCATAAAGGCAGCAGAGAACAACAATTAATCTAAAGCAAGGAAATGATAGAAAACATGCTTTCAAATTAGAGCTAAGCACACGAGAAACTAGGTTCAGAAAATCAAAGTAAAAACAAATAAAATTAACATAATAACATCTCATATTAACATTATTAAACAGGTAAATCCATAAAGCACCGCTAAAGCTAGCCAAAGTACAAAATTTATTTAAAAGTAGAAGAGAATTGACCTTTATATTGATAAATAAAGCTGAAAATTTGTAAATCAATCGGAATAACAAAGCAACAATGATTGAACGGAAATGCCTAAATAGTGAACCGGAACATCAAATCGACACCGGAAAACTCAAAACCCAAGCGCGGCCTCAATCAAACTCCATGAGCTGAGATAAAACGTTTTTCGCTACTATTCACTCGATTCCCCACTTTTGTTTTTCTTTTCCTTAGGAATTAGTAACAGAAGCCGTTTCCTTCCTATATGTGACTATCTTTGTTTTCTTTTCCATCAAGTTCCAAAAAGGAACGAAAAGGAGATGAGCTTTACAAACAATTGCTTTCCTAGGAGTTTTGAGTGGCAGAGGCGAGATGATCTTCTTTTTGTGGGGGGTGCGGCTGATATTTTCGTGAAAGGGTGGAGTCTTTCTTTGTGCGTCTGTTGGGTGGTGTTGAAGTATAGAGGAATTAGGTTTAATTTAGGGATTATAAAAGGGTTGTGGGTTAGGGAATGGGTAAATGGGCTGAGGGGAGGAGTGGGCTCATGTCCGAAAATGGGCTTCACCAATTCATTATTTTGGCCCAAATTCAATTCTTTCTCGTTGAACAAAAATAAAAATACTATCAAAATAATTTAATTAATCTTAGTTAATAAGAATAAACTATTTTTGTGTTTTTAAACTTATGTTTTAAAATACAAATTAATAGTTGATGGGAAATCCTATAAAATGAAAATAAGTAAATATTTTTTAAATACTACTTTTAAAAGTTGCGCGGGTCAACAATTACGTGCTTATAATTGGGAGTATGTTTCTTGGGTGTAAGAGTATTATTTATATATGCTTGTACCAATAAGATTTGTGGGAAGATTTTAAAGCTCAAATAAGTAAAGATTGGGTTGTGGATTAAAACAAATCTTGTAGAAGAACCTTGTAGCCAAATGTGCACGCCTAGTGTTTGATAAAATGCTCAAATGAGCTAATGAATATCTTCCTAATTTGTGTTCAATTTTGTAATGTCTAAAACAGATTGGGATTGCTAGAATTTCCGTAATGTTGCAGTAATATAAGGAAAGCTCAAGGAGATATATGTTGGCTAAACTTCTTTCCTAGAATTGAATTCCATGATGTTGTTATAAGTCCCGAGTTATTCTTTATAAATCAACTATTCCGAATAAGCTTTGTGTTGAAAGGTATATGTTCAAAATGTGTTCCGGATAAGCTTTGTTTTGAAATATTTCTTCCAAAAGGTAATCCTACACCCGTAGACTTACATGTATGGATATATTATGAGAACATGAGTATGGATTAAGTATTAGAACTTACGGTATGGTGATTGGAAGCCATAAGTTTCCAATTTAAATAAATAACTATTGTAGAGATTGAAAAGTGATTATTTGATGGAATTTTGTTGGTTGGGTGTGGATGGATGGTCATGTATGTGATGTTGGAAGTTATGAATTGTTTAATAATGATGGTCGGATAAATTGTTGGAAAATGGTAGTAGTTGGATGAACTAATTCTATGGTTAAGCGATGTAGAGATTCAAGCCTACTAGGTGTTTGATAAAATGCCTAAATGGCCTAAACTATGGAATTTGCTACTAATGTTGTTCCCATTGGATATTGTTATTGTAGATTGAAGTTTCTTAGTGTAGTGGATCATTGTAGTATCATTAAGGGGCAAAATTTAGGTATATTGGCTAAAGTACTCTCTTAGAATTGAATTCCATGATATTCCCGTAAGTTTCAAGTATGGTTGTCTCAAGTTCTTTATTCTACGTTCCGAGATAATCCCAATAAATTTGATTGTCCAGAGTAAGCAAAGTATCAAGAATTATGTATTCAAAAANATTGGATATTGTTATTGTAGATTGAAGTTTCTTAGTGTAGTGGATCATTGTAGTATCATTAAGGGGCAAAATTTAGGTATATTGGCTAAAGTACTCTCTTAGAATTGAATTCCATGATATTCCCGTAAGTTTCAAGTATGGTTGTCTCAAGTTCTTTATTCTACGTTCCGAGAT
>AWOL01S0006835.1:104658-118017 GCA_000715115.1 Nicotiana otophora | reverse complement strand
CCAACATATTTAAAAACTAACTCTTTGCCACAAGTTTTACACTTAGCCCTATTTGTTTCTCTTGGTTGAGTAAAAACTGGCCAAACAAGAGATGTTTCTGCCCATTTAGAAGGTTGTCTAGAAACAGTAGGGGCAGTAACAGGAGGGTCAGACGGGGCATCATTTGGATTATTATTAGTTGGGTTAACTTCAGGAGCAGGACTAGTGGGTGTATCGTCATCCGATTGTGTTTCATCAAAATCTATTTCTTCATCATCATTTTCATCAATAGTTGGATTACCATAAAGAGAATTCATATATTTATGGTTTAATTGTTCACCGGGTGCAATATTTTGGCAAAATTGACTCTCGGTAAATTATAATAAACTATTATCGCTATCAAGAATATGAGGTGTAGGACGGGTAACATGTTTGGGTCGGGGAGCCGGGGGAAGTGGAGGAGGAACAGATTGGCCACTAGATTCACCACTCTTGGATTTTTCCTTATTTTTACTAAATATTATTTTTAAGGAATAAGCCATCTTAATTAATCAAGCAAAGTAAATAAAACAAATAAAACTATAATATTAAAACTTAAGAGTTGGAACGAGTTTACCGAATTGACGAATAACTTGTTAAAAATTAATTATCGTTGAAGACTTGAAGACTTCAATTCACCAACTTCACAATTTTGCACAAAATGTAACAATTAAGTAAGCAATTATAGAAGAATATTAGAGAGAGATTGAGAGAGATTGATGATTTTGTGAGAAAAATAAAAGAATGAGGGGGTATTTATAGGTGAAAATAGGGAAAAAGTATAATTATAAAAAGTTTGGGGTTAAAACAAAGTTTGGGGGGTTAAATGGCTATTTTGCAAATAGCCAACGATTATTTTTGCAGACCAAACGGCTAGTTTTTAAATGGCCAAACGGTCAAATTTTTTTTAAAAAACATTATCCGTTGGGCCCGGATAGGACCGTTTAGGACCGCTTGAACCGGCCCACTTCTCAGCCGGTCCCGGTCTCGCGGGCCTCCCTATAGGACCGGCCCATTACCCAGCCCACCTGCCCACGGTCCCGGTCCTATCCGGTTAGGACCGTTTAGGCCCACCGCCCATTTGGGCTTGCGGTCCTAGGCCGGTCCCGGTCCTAACCAGCCCACATGCCACCCTTATCCGGGAAGAGAAAGGTACGCAATTTCCAATTTACTATATTAGCAGGACTTTAGGCGAGACCGAAACTCGATACCCTCACATGTAGAAATTGGTGCTCGCTTTGCTAAGCACCTCTAAAAAGCTGAAACTGTACTTTTAATGTAACCCCATATGTGTTGTGACTACTTACCCATTGAGGAATATAACGCAGAAGTCGGAGCTCTCGGAACGGTTGCCCAAATGGGCCATGGAAATCAGTGGGTACGATATTTAATATCGGCCCCAGACCGCCATTAAATCTCACATTTTGGTAAACTTTGTGACCGACTTTACGCCGGCCCTAATATCCGAGGTCGAAAGAGAGTTATTGTTGAACTCGGGGACTTCTTTAAGGATTTGGACCCTCTTTATGAACGACGCCTTGAATGCAAAAGGGTCCGGACTTGGCATCGTATTGAAGCCACCGACATGCAATGTAGTTAGATAATCTATTAGAGCTATAATATTGACTAACAACGAGGTCGAATATGAGTCCATGATTGCAGGTCTCGAACTAGCCAAAACCTTGGGGGCCGAGGTGATCGAAGCTAAGTGCAACTCCCTCCTTGTGGTGAACCAAGTTAATAGGACATTCGAGGTCAGAGAAGAACGAATGCAACGATATCTGGATTAGTTGTAGATAACATTATATCAATTCAAGGAGTGGACTCTACAACACGTACCTCAGGATCAAAATAGGAAGGCCGATGCCCTTTCTAACCTGAGATCGTCGGTCGAGGACAATGAGTTCAACTCGGGGGCGGTCGTACAACTCATGAGATCAGTAGTAGAGGAAGGCCATGCCGAGATAAACTCAACGAGCCTGACTTGGTACTGGAAAAACAAATATATAGAATATATGAAGACCAGAAAATAGCCCTCGGATCCAAAAGAATCGAGGGCCCTACATACGAAGGCAGCCCGATTTAGCTTGTCCAAAGATGGAATCCTGTACAGAAGAATATTTGATGGCCCTCTCACGATATGTCTAGGAACAGGAAATATCGAGTACGTTCTGAGGGAAATTCACGAAGGCACCTGCGGAAATCATTCAGGCGTCGAATCATTGGTTCGAAAGATAATCAGAGTCGGCTACTACTGGATCAACATGGGAAAGGATGCTAAGGAGTTGGTACAAAAATGTGATGAATGTCAAAGACATGCTACGATAATTCATCAACTCGGGGAGCTGCTGCATTCGGTTTTGTCACCATGACCGTTCATAAAATAGGGGATGGACATCGTTGGCCCCCTTCTATGGGCACCCAGTAAGGCTCAATTTATATTAGTTGTGACTGGCTATTTTTCTAAGTAGGTGGAAGCCCAGGCATATGATAAGGTCAGGGAGAAAGAAGTCATCGATTTCATTTGGGACCACATCATATATTGGTTCGGAATACCGGCCAAGATCGTGTGCGACAACGGGAAACAATTCATTGGCAGCAAAGTAAGCAAGTTTCTCGAAGACCATAAGATCAAAAGGATCCTATCAATGCCCTACTACCCTCGTGGGAACGGACATGCAGAATCGACCAACAAAACCATACTCCAAAACCTAAAAAAGAGGTTAATCGACGCCAAAGGAAAATGGAAGAAAATCCTGCACGAAGTTCTATGAGCATACCGTACGACCTCAAAGTCCAGTACCGGGGCCACAAATTCTCATTGGTTTACGGTGCCTAAGCTCTAATACCGGTCGAAGTTAGAGAACCAAGTCTCAGGTTCTAATATGCAACCAAGGAATCAAACGACGAAGCCATGAAAATGAGCCTGGAGCTATTAGATGAAAGGCGCGAAGCCGCCCTTGTCCGATTGGCCGCCCAAAAATAGTGGATCGAGGGGTATTACAATCGAAGGAAAAACCTTAAACACTTCAATGTCGGTGAGTTAGTGTTAAGGAAGGTCACACTAAGCACCCCGGAACCCGAACGAAGGGAAGCTGGGGCCGAACTAGGAAGAGCCATATCAAATTGTCGATGTTGATACACAATTTTGCCCTCATATTTTTCAAAATATATATATACCTTCAAAGTAGCATTTTTGCATCATTATTTAGTTTACAAACCTATACAAGCAGTTTCTATAATGTTTCATAATTTTCAGAGCTTTAAATAAATTTTCCAGTATTTAAATTATAAGTAAATATCTAGTAATTATCCTTTTAAATTATTTTGTAATGACTTAGTTACCTAAAATAATTATTTTTCACCTATAATATATGTTTCAAACATTTTATCTCATCCCATATAATTACATTAGCATTTGTTAAGCTATTTATTTAATTTTGCAATAATGGTTTATATTCATATACAAATGCTCCTTATTTATACTATTTGTGTCGAAAATAATATTTTATATTTTTATAAGGTTAAATCATTATTCTTAATCATTTTAGTGCATAAATAAATTTTCACTCATTCACTAATTATTTTTATAAATTAGTTTGCTAAATTATACGTGTTTAAAAGAGGTGGCCCAGTTTTGAGTTATTCTCTGACCAGACAAACCCAAATCCCTGGCCCAAAACCTCAAGCCCAATCCCAGGCAACACTACCCAGTCCAGAACCAACCCAAACCCCCTTAAACCACAGTCGTTGATCAATGGCTCACAATCCTCAACCCCTCTTCTCTTATAACTCAATCCCTAAACCCTAGAGACCATTGTCTCTATCTAGCCGCCCTCAATCGCTCCTCCCCCACCAAAAACCCTAATTGTCGCCTTCCCCAAATTTTCTCCTAATCCTAGCTACAATGGAATTTTCCTCTTATTTACTTACCATATTTGTGTGTTTCCGCTACTGGTTGATTCTCTGTGGTATCACCTATTACTTCCCTAAACATGGCAAGTACTATCTCTCTGATTTTATCCGAATGAGTCCTATTTCTTGAATCTGGACCGTATTTTGTCTACACGCGTCTGATTCTACACTGTGTGAGTCCGATTTCGTTTGGATTTCTGCTGATTTACACTTTCCCTAAAAAACTAGGGTTTACCGGATTTCTCTCTTAAATCGATTTTAAATTAATTTGCATGTTGTATTCCCTGATTTATTGCTTAATTTACTCTGTTTCCTTATGTGTTTGCTCGATTTTTGACTGCTATATAAACCCCCTCAGTTTCCCTTATGAGGGGGAACGGGAAAAAGAATCGATTCTTACTAAAACTTGGTTTTGTTTTGCTACTCTCTTACCTGGTGTTATGTACTGGCCGGCTGAAAGCAAAGGCCATTTGCATTTTGTTACGTGTTCTTGGTGCGAATATTGCCCTGAGTTCATCGAAGCTCTTGGGAACTTTGACGCATCGAGGTTTCTCCGTTCTTGTGGATCTTTCGTTCTTTATTGTTGTCCGTTAACTGGTAAGCTACTTGACTTTTGAATTTCATCCCTATTTGTCTCTGATTTAAATGTGTTCTCACCTCTGAAATCCATGGCTTAATATGTTTTCTGGATTACTTTTGTGCACGATTCTGTTAATTCTACTTTGTTCTAAGTTTCTTTAGCATCTAACTTCCTCCTAATGCTGCTAGTTCTGAGATTGCCTAAGTCTAATTTGGACAATATGATTCTCTTAAGTTCGTTTAACCAGTGTATTGTTGTCTGGATGGTCCCTAATACATGCTTACTTGCTTTGTCCTTAATCTCTATGATGCTTCATACTTGTATTAGAACTTCCTGTGGTAATTGTGACATGTTCCTTGATATTGTGTCACTCAGCATGATCCTTATACTCCATTAGTGATTGACTGAGATCTTAGCAGTTACCTCAACTTGTTTTCCTTGCCCTGTTTGAACCATTTTGTTTTATGGCATGATTTAGATCTCCTTTAGTTAATTAGTCTATCGTGCCAATCCCAGAATCCCTACATATGCTATTTGTTATGAACTTGCTATCTCATACTGCTCTGAATCTCTGCAATGTTTGTCTTACAAGTCCAATGTGTTTCAATTTGTATTAAGATCATCCTCTATAATCTTGTTTCTGTGCTAATATATCCCCCAACATGCCTATGGTTCATCTGATATCCTGTTCTTTCAGTGATTATTTGGCTTGTCACAATGTGTATCCCCCATCATGTCTAAATACTGATTATCATGACACTAGGATGTATGTTTAGCATAATCTCTTAGGTTTTAACTTGTTGGTATTGTGCATCTATGACTGCAAACTTGTTTCTTGCCTGACCCTTCCCACATGTGGTTTTGTCATAATGCGTGCTCCCTATCCTGTCTCAATGCAGTCCTGTTTCTTGATGAGAGTTAATATATCTATATTATGATATTAGGATGCATGCTTAGCTTAATTTGTACCTTTTAGGTCTCAACTGGTTTAGTATCACAATCTATGTACATCTTGCAAACTTTTTTCTTCCCCAATTTCTTTCAACATGAGGCTATCTATGTAGTGTTTTGCTATCTTGCTGAACCTACTGGCCTGCTTGATTAGTTGCTTTGTATGCTCCACTAGGTGTAGTACTTAATTCATGTCCCTCTATCACTATCCATTCTCCTTACTTANTTCCTTGCCTTGTTTGAACCATTTTGTTTTATGGCATGATTTAGATCTCCTTTAGTTAATTAGTCTATCGTGCCAATCCCAGAATCCCTACATATGCTATTTGTTATGAACTTGATATCTCACACTGCTCTGAATCTCTGCAATGTTTGTCTTACATGTCCAATGTATTTCAATTTGTATTAAGACCATCCTCTATAATCTTGTTTCTGTGCTAATATGTCCCCCAGCATGCCTATGGTTCATCTGATATCCTGTTCTTTCAGTGATTATTTGGCTTGTCACAATGTGTATCCCTCATCATATCTAAATACTGATTATCATGACACTAGGATGTATGTTTAGCATAATCTCTTAGGTTTTAACTTGTTGGTATTGTGCATCTATGACTGCAAACTTGTTTCTTGCCTGACCCTTCCCACATGTGGTTTTGTCATAATGCGTGCTCCCTATCCTGTCTCAATGCAGTCCTGTTTCTTGATGAGAGTTAATATATCTATATTATGATATTAGGATGCATGCTTAGCTTAATTTGTACCTTTTAGGTCTCAACTGGTTTAGTATCACAATCTATGTACATCTTGCAAACTTTTTTCTTCCCCAATTTCTTTCAACATGAGGCTATCTATGTAGTGTTTTGCTATCTTGTTGAACCTACTGGCCTGCTTGATTAGTTGCTTTGTATGCTCCACTAGGTGTAGTACTTAATTCATGTCCCTCTATCACTATCCATTCTCCTTACTTACTACTCATGTTATTCTAAATTCTCATTCTTAGCCGGCTGAAAGCCAAGGCTATCTAGGTTCTATTGTTGGCCTCCCTAGTGTGAGCACTGCTCGGGGTCCAATTGAGACTCTTGTGAACTCTGACACACTAGGGCTTGATCCTTAGTCACTCCCTCAATCTCAAAATTGTTCCTATTCTCTCTACTTCTCCTATTATGTGTACCAGAATTGGTTGGTTCAAGTGGTGCAACACTTGGTGATGTGGCTCACTGAATTGGTATGGGTTCTTCTATGGACCCATAATCGTGTATTGAACATGGCTCTTTGTTGACGGCCCAGTAAGGCTGGGTGTTTAGTTATTTTATTCGGGCCTACTGTGGGCCTACTCACTGTTATGTAATATTATTACTTTACTCATTATTGGGCCTGTAATAATCTTTGTATAAACAATTGGGGTGCTAGTAAAAAGGGAATGAGTAGAATTCAATATCTACATGCAAAGTGGGTAGACGACATGCCTATAGGACTGGATAATGTGTTTGCTATATGTGTTGTTCTATTACATGAGCACTGTAAAGATCATGGCATTAGGAAAAACACACACACACTACCTGTTTACCATTAAACAAGAGTTTTAAATGCTATGTCCACTGCTACGCGTTTATAGACGACATGCCTATAGGAAGTGCGCACTCTTTCAATTTGCATGACTGCTTTCAACCGCATTAGAAACCTGCCTATAGGAACAAATGAATTCTCCTTCAATTCACTTCAGTATATCCACTAGAGATCATGCCTATAGGATTTTAATCATTTCATTTGTTATTGTATCACATTGTTCACCTAGAAAACATGCCTATAAGGTTAAAGTATAACAATAAAATCAGTTCCAAGTGCTAATCGTTAGAGATCCTACCTATAGGATATCATAATTCGCCTTAATAACTATTACCGATGCCCACTCAACATTGTTTATTGTTCACTTAGACCACTATCAAAAGTGTGAGTAATTCTGGGTTCCTCCCGATAGATTCCACTGTCTTTACTGCGTAAATCACTTAGACGCAACATCTACAGGATTAATAACTGAAAATCTGCAATTTCGACAATGAATATGCGACAACTGTACAATTCTGTGTGTGAGCAATGCTTGGTTTCTGAAACTGTTTGCATGCCTTAACGCCCTGTCACATAGAAATCATGTCTATAGGGATTTAAGTTCTTAACTCTGAACCGCTTAACATATAATTTTTCTTGCGTGCATTCGTTGCTTAAGTGTGGAGGCAAACTTTAGCCCTGACTGTCGTACTTGAAGTCCAATGTGTTTTTGTATGTCGCCTAGTTTTGACATTTCTGAGCAGCCTAAGTCAAGTCTATAACTACCCAAAAATAGAGGTCCAAATGCCTCCTGGACCATAGGCATGGGATGGTTAGTGCACGCATAAGGCACGATTTGGAATCAACTAGTGCGCTTTAGGTAAAAACTTAAAGATAGTAATCGGGTAGCAGGAGATGATAGTCTGTGCCCGCTAAATAATTTTAGTAACACCCCATCTTGAGGGAGTTACGAAGTATTATTTATGTTGCACGGGGTGATCCTTTAGGCTAAAAAACTTAGGACCCCCCATTCTACCTTTGAATCAAGTGTTTGTACTTACTTAAAGTCTTTGATAATCAAACTTCCCAAACTTCTTGTTTTCTCTATCTTTGTTTATCTGACTAATTCATATAATTCAAGTTAGGCCGGGACCCACAGTTGTGGACCTCGAAGAGTGCCTAACACCTTCTCTTCGAGGTAATTTTGATCCCTTACTCGATCTTTGGTGATGCAAACTAGTCAAACCCGAGTCATATGCAAATAGGTGCCCTAACGCACCTTAAACCATTAGGTGGTGACTCTCCTATTTTAATACTTCCTTTAAAAGAGTTGTCACGACGTCGAGGCCCGATTTCGCGAGAAAAAGGGGCGCGACAGCATGTCGACTCTGCTGGGGATATTTAGGCTCTTACCATAGCAAACTTGGAATATATGAATTAGTCTTCTATGATAAACGTGTTTCCTTGTTCTTTTATTATTTTGTTGCTACATGAATATCCCGCTCCTGCTTCCCTTTTTATTGATGCATGCACACCCTTTCCCTTATTCTCCCTCTATTTGAATTCGTATTAATATGCAAATCCCTTCCCTTATTTTGCTCATATTGGCTCTAACATTCGTGTTCCTTTTTTAGTCGTACTTATTTTCTCCAAGTCGCCTTCTAAATTGCTATACCATGTTTCTCCCCACCCTTACTCCCTCGCTTACGTTTTATGATTTCCACATTGCACGAACTAACTTCTTCTTGTTTTCCTTTCTTTTCATGTCTTTTACGTTTCATTTTAATATTGTATTTACTATTTTCATCATGCAAAATATTTGACAACGTTTTGTTTATCTTTGCATAAGCATGCTCCATATCATATTCTACTCGTGCCTAATTAATACCATAGCGGCGCTTGATGAGTGTCCGCGCTCTTCCGAAATCACCCTTTAAATTTGAAAAGGCTTATTTGTGGTAAAACTAGTCGATCAACGGTACAGTCGATGGTTTCGTGCCTTGCCTCTCAAGTTGTCTGCTTGAGGGTACCGGTCTAGACTCTTCTAGAAACCCCACTCTAATATTAACTGAGCATGCATCATGTCCAAACTTAGTATGGGTTAGAATGTTGTCCACGTGATAACCCGCTAAGGCAAGCCTTGTCCAAAGTCCACCGGGATTTCCGTAATCCCAATGGATACCATCACGATATGTGTATTATTTGGAGAAAACATGCCCGTATGCCGATCATTAATGTGTAAATAGTCAAATCCGGAGGGGGAAAGAGCTAACTTTATTTATTTTGCAGAAATGAAGCACGAAGTCCCCAGGTTCGGTATGGTTCAAAATATCCCACCTTTGCTGCTGGATTGGTGGAAAAACCTCTCACCAAGTGACAAAAACTATGTAAAAAGAGTCCTCGGGAATTTACCCTTTTTATTAGACATTCAGTCAAACAATGCATTAATTGAGGCCACCATCATGTTTTGGGATGAGAAGAGAGCCGTCTTCCATTTTGGTGACATAGAAATGACTCCTCTTTTAGAGGAAATAGGAGGCTTCGCTGGACTCCCATGGGATAGCCCTGGTTTGTTGGTACCGAAAAAATCGTACTTCCCGAGGTTTCTTGAAAATGATGGGTTTCAAGAAAAATGATGAGTTACTCTGTCTGAAGAAGTCTTATATACCATTTGAGTTCCTTTATGAGCATTATGGGCACAACAAGTCATATCGCCTTTACTATGAAGAACTTGCCATTACTTCTTTGGGCTGGACACACCGCCAGATTTTCGTATTCATTGTCTGTTTTCTAGGAATGCTGATATTTCCGATGAAGGGAGAAAGGATCCACACTCGCCTAGCTATGGTCGCTAGGACTTTAATGGAGGGAATTGAGGGGAAAATTTGCACCATTGTCCCTATGATCTTGGCAGAGATGTACTGGGCTTTAGACCGTTGCAAAAAAGAGTATGGGCACTTCGAGGGTTGCAATTTGTTGTTGCAGGTATGGTTGTTAGAAAACTTTCAGAGAGGTGAATTCCATCAAGAACTTCCGCGACGACCATGGAATGACCACATAGCCTATCATCATCCGAAGAGAATGACTTTTATCCCAAACAGGTTTGCACAACCAGGAAATGCTGTGAGCTGGGTACGTTTCTTCAATAATTTGACTGATGAAAGAGTGCATTGGATGTTCGAATGGTTCCCTAGCAGCGAGTTCATCATCAGGTCAAGAGAGACTCCTCATCTAGTGCTAATCGGGTTGAGAGGAATCTATCCTTATGCTCCTATAAGGGTTATGAGGCAAGCTGGGAGATAGGAGGTTATACCTCGAGTTTCCAACATGATCCAGTACAAGGCAGACTTTAAGGGGAACACTATTCCATTCACGTTCGAGGCACAACATATGTGGCATCAAAAGATCATTGTGGAGAAAGATACCATCGATCCAGATCGGTATCACGATGGCCATGTGTACTTCTACCCATCATGGTTGGTAGATGATATTGCGGGAGATGTCAAGCCAGGGATTAATCTGAGGAATAGGGTCATACACGACACTACTGAGGCACAAGTCAAATACAAGATGTTGCGCAAAAGGGTTTTCAAATCTGAAGCCAAGCATTTAGAACAACACAAAGTCGACATGGAAGCAATCAACGATTGGAAAGGAATCGCTACTAAATCAATAGAGAGGTTGGAATATTTGGAGCAGGGGTTGATGGAGCTTGAGGGAAAGATGAGAAAAAAGATCTCAAACTGTCAGAATGCAGAGGGCAACAACGGAGGGCATCTAGCAAGGGCTTATCTGCTGTTGGACATGCGCGACCTGGGGAACCTGATTGATGGAGCCAAGAAGGCCAAGCATGGAAAAGGTCCCTCTGGGACCAAATAGATTAGGAGTAATGTTTTATTTGTTTTCTAGACTCGTTTTAGACTTTGATTATAATAAGGCAAATGCCATTAGTAACTCTTTATAATTATTGTCGTTTTAGTAGAGACTTGATCCATTTATCACATTAATGAAATGACGTAATTATTGGTATCAATTTTATCCAAATCTATATGTCACTTAGGCCTACCTCGGGCACAATGAGGTCCCCAAAATTAGGACACGAATTTATAATACTGCAAATATCCTCTTAATAATCCTTACTGACTTGTTTACCCTTTTTGTTTTCTTTTCTTTTGTTTATTCCCATTCTCTAAGGTTGGTTCGTGATACTACATCATCAGCATATCATACTAGATCTAGAGGTCCTCCACATCCTCCTCCTCCAAGTGATCCAAAAAATAAAGAAAAATCTAAAATGGATGATATGAGCGGTATTAGAAAAGACAACGCTACACATACAGAGAATGTCGTAACTTCAGATGGTTAGAGTACTCCGGCACAGAATGACTTGGTCTTACGGTTAGAACAGAAAATACTGGAGTTACAAGGGGAACTTGAGTAGGTCCAGAACTTGGCAAACCTTTCCCTCACCCTGAATGTCCCCGACATCAATCAACAAAACGCCCAAAACCCAGCACCTCCCCAGAACACACAAAACCAACACCCGCAGAATCCTCCTGCACCTCATTAATATGCCACACCTCCTCAAAACCCCAACCCCCCGCCAGTACCAACCCCTCCATAACATCATCATCATCATCTAACCCAGTATCCTCAAACCACCACCTACCACACTCCTCAAAATGCACCGCAACCTACACCCGATCCCCCAAACTCTACCAACGACCACCACTATGCCCAAATTCCTGGATTCCATCAAAGCAACCCCATATATGTGGAAACCTTACCCCATACTTCCACAACAGACCTTGTACACATTGGAGTCCGCCGAGAAGGACCTGCTCATCAAGAACATGGCAGAGAAACTCAAGAAACTTACTGGCCGAGTCCAAAGTGTCGAAGGGGGTAAAGGCATCGAGAGTTTGAATTATGAAGATTTGTGTATTCAGCCGGACGTAGAACTGCCAGAGGGTTACAAACCTCCTAAGTTCGAAATGTTCGATGGGACAGGTGATCCGAAGGTACATTTGAGAACATATTATGACAAGCTCGTAGGGGTTGGAAAAGATGAAAGAATCTGCATGAAGTTGTTCATGAGGAGCCTCACTGGAGACGCCCTGTCTTGGTACATCAGTCAAAACCCAAAGAAATGAGTTAACTGGGTAAGCATGGCATCAAATTTTATGGATCGGTTCAGGTTCAATACAGAAATTGTGCCAAACGTCTTATACATTCAGAATCTTAAAAAGAAGCCGACAGAAACTTTCTGCGAGTATGCTACTCGGTGGAGGTCAGGAGCTACGAAAGTAAGGCCAGCACTGGAAGAAGAACAGATGAATAAGTTCTTTGTCTGAGCTCAGGATCCGCAGTATTATGAGAGACTGATGGTTATTGAAAACCATAAATTTTTTGACATCATCAAATTGGGAGAAAGAATAGAAGAGGGAATTAAGATCGGAATGGTGACAAATTTTTAAGCACTCCAAGCTACAAACAAAGCCTTACAGTTATGCGGTATTTCTAAAAAGAAGGAAGTAGGGGCAGTGATGGTGGCCCAAGGTCCAAAGTCTCCTCTCACATACCAAACACCCCTACCCACATATCAGCCTTCACATCCCAAATACCAACAACCCGCCACCACTTACCATACTTATAACACCCAACCAACATACTACCACTCACCACGAGCTCTCCAAAACTACCAAAAACCTAGACCAAATTTCGACTGCAGACCACCCAGACAATACACCCTAATTGCTAAACCGATCGACCAATTGTATGAGAGACTGAAGGCTATCGGTTATGTCACTCCCATTCCCGTTGTTGCTGTCATGCCCCGAACCTCGGAGCGAGACCAGCACCCGGTGCCTCACCTAACCTGGCATACCAAATTGCGACTAAGGGACTCAAAACATATAATGTCATACTTTGGCCATGGGTCCACCTTGCAACACAATTTGCGAAGCAAAATATAAAACTGAATGGAAACTAGCACTAACTAAACATCAATATAAAACTAGGCCGATAAGGCCGTCATAACTGCTACAGCTGACAAACCACCAAATTATACATACCAGGCCTACAAACCCAACATACTACACTAACCAACAGGATATGTCTACAAGCCTCTACTGATAGATATATTGTGATCGGAACAGGGCCCCGACCTACCCATAATATATATATAAATACATANAAATTGCGACTAAGGGACTCAGAACATATAATGTCATACTTTGGCCATGGGTCCACCTTGCAACACAATTTGCGAAGCAAAATATAAAACTGAATGGAAACTAGCACTAACTAAACATCAATATAAAACTAGGCCGATAAGGCCGTCATAACTG
>AWOL01S0006835.1:84186-102942 GCA_000715115.1 Nicotiana otophora | reverse complement strand
AATTGTCCAACCCTCTTTGTACTTGTTGTTCATGATCTTCAATATTTGTAACCTCAGAGGTAACATGATTAACTTACTTTATATACTTTTAAATATTATCTCATTTTTGGTCCTACATTAGTTTGCTTACGACGTAATTTTTTTATGTACGAAAATATAGGGTGTAACAGTTGCTATAGAAAATTCCTCCCAATAGATTAACCCAAACAAGACATGTGCCTACCACTCGGGCATGAAATGTCATACTATTGATGAATGTCGCACCTTGAAGGATAAGATCTAGGCATTGATTGACACCAAGGTTATACAAGCAAAAGAGGTTGCACCTAATGTCCATAACAATCCTCTCTCGGATCATAGGGGCGAGAGGGTAAATTTGATAGAAACTGATGTAGAATGGGATCCGGAAGGGTTAATTGGACTCATTCGTGAAGGGGATAGTCCTAAAATACCTCCAGTCACTCTCACACCCATCGTGGTACAGATTCAGTCACCAATTGAGGATGAAGTAGCCACACCAACTCCGTTTGAGGTTGAAGTAACAACGCCTCCAGCCGCGCCAACTCCGTTCGAAGTGGAAGTGACCACATCCTTCACCGTAAAGGTAGCACCTACACAGTCCTTTAAGTCCAATGTTATACCCTGGGACTATGCTGCAGAAGCAAAAAGGAAAGGAAAGGCAAAAATGGAGGAAACAGGTGCAGTACAAGGCATGACCAAAACTGGTAGGGTTTATATGCCCAAACATTTGGGAGGTTCAAGTAAAGAAGCTACTTCTAAGTCGCCTATCATTGAAACTGGCCTGGATGATCTTTGGAGAAAGGTGCAAGCAAGAAAGTATTCTGTGGTTGATCATCTGAACAAAACCCCTGCTCGAATATCCATTCTATAACTACTGCAGAACTTCGAGGCGCATCGGAATGTGTTGATGAAAGTGTTGAACGAAGCCTATGTACCCAATAACATTACCAGTGAGGAGATGGCCAATATGGTAGGACAGGTATTGGAAAGCCATAAGATCACCTTTCATGAAGACAAACTGCCGCCGAAAGGATTGAGTCACAACAGGGCACTGCACATCACAGTGCAATATGAGGACAAATTCATTGCCAGGGTCTTGATAGATGGGGGTTCAAGTCTCAACATTTGTCCATTAACCACTTTGAAGAGGTTGGGTAAAGGTTTGCATGAGATACGAGAAGGCAGTATGAACGTGAAAGCATTCGATGGGTCCCAAAGGGCCACAATTGGGGAGACCAACCTCTGTCTACAGATGGGCCTGACCTGGTTTGATGTTGAGTTTCAAGTGTTAGACATATCCTCCACATACAATATATTGTTGGGACGACCTTGGATACACACCATTGGGGTTATGGCCTCTACTCTACACTAGGTCGTGAAGTTCAGATAGAATCATCAGGATGTAATCATCTACAGGGACAGGAGTAACCCCATTCACACCAATCAAACTGTTCCGATCATCGAGAATAGAAGGAAGTTGGGTGGAGAAACATACCATTGCATCGAGCGCGTCAACGTAATTGAAAAGGACAAATAGTGGAACAGTAATATAGAAGGCATATTGGCATGGACAGGGTATGATCCTGGCAAGGGTCTCGGTAAGAATCTCCAGGGGATCACTAAACCGATACAGCTAAAGCATCATGGCACAACTTTTGGGCTTGGGTATGAATACACCTGGCGCGAGTATCAGAATTGGTCGCCACCATGGCATGGTCCATATTACCCTCTAGAGCAACCAGTATCACATTTGAGCCAGTCATTTCATCAAGCCGACATGATGTGGGAGTCCGAAGAAGATAAAGTTCTAGTTGGCATAAGGAATCTATTTCTAGATGATGAAGACATGGATTGCGGTGCGATAGTTGAGGAGGAGGGGGAGGAGGAAGGCCTTATTATTCAGACCATGGAGAAGGGAGCTATTCTCAAAAACTAGAATGCTGCACCATCAAGGGCCCGTCGAGTTCCTGGGTAGCCTGGCAATTAGCACCATTTATTTTGAAAGCAGTTTTATGAGCATCTAAGATATTTTCAGTATTTTGTTTTAAGCATATTTTGTTTTGAAATAATTGCTCGAGTCACCGAGCCGTACTTGTTTGACATTTTCAAGATTCGTCTAATGCATTATTATTTTAGTATTTATTATTACTCTTTACATTTTTGTCTATAACATTATTATTATCTATCCCGATGAACTTACGACTGTGACATGTAATGAGACAATACAACATAAGGATAATGATTTAGAGGATCCGGAAGAGGATATAATACCCAAGGAAATTGTCAGAGAAGTGGAAAACTTTGAAAACAAGCCTAAGTTCAATTTGGATGAGACCCAAACAGTTAATTTGGGAGACTCCGAAATAGTCAAGGAAACGCGTGTAAGCATTCACCTATCACCATCAGAGAAAGAAGAATACATCCATTTTCTGAAAGAGTATGAAGATATTTTCGCATGGTCTTATGATGATATGACTGGTTTGAGAACATCTATAGTGGCCCATAAACTACCTACCAACCCTATGTATCCGCCTGTAAAGCAGAAGCTCAGAAATTTCAAGTAAGATATGAGTCTGAAAATAAAAGAGGAAGTCACCAAGAAGATCAAAGCCAAGGTTCTCAAAGTGGTTGAATATCCGACCTGGTTGGCTAACATTGTGCCAGTTCCAAAGAAAGATGGGAAAGTCAGAGTGTGTTTCGACTATCGGGATTTAAACAGAGCAAGTCCTAAAGATGATTTCCCTTTGCCAGTATACACATACTGATTGACAATTGTGTCAATCATGAACTCCAATCCTTTGTGGATTGCTTCGCGGGATATCATCAGATCTGGATGGATGAAGAGGATGTTGAAAAGACAACCTTTATTACACTATGGGGAGTTTATTGCTATAAAATGATGTCGTTCAGCCTAAAGAATGCTGGAGCCACCTATATGAGGGCCATGACAACCATTTTTTACGACATGATACACAAGGGGATAAAGGTGTATGTGGATGATATCATCATCAAATCCAAGATAAGCACAAATCATATAGCAGATTTGAGGAAATTTTTTGATATACTTCGAAGATACAACCTGAAACTAAATCCCACAAAATGTGCCTTTGGAGTCCCTGCTGGAAAGTTATTAGGGTTCATCGTCAGCCGTCGAGGAATTGAGCTAGACCCGTCAAAAATCAAGGCTATCCAAGATTTGCCACCTCCGAAGAACAAGAAAGATGTGATGAGTTTCTTGGGGCGTCTCAATTACATCAGCCGTTTCATAGCACAATCAACTCTGATTTGGGAACCGATTTTCAAAATGTTAAAGAAAGACGCTACGACAAGTTGGACTGAAGAATGCCAAAAAGCCTTTGACAAGACACCAGAACCTAGGAGACCTCTGATACTATATTTATCTATACTGGATGGGGCTTTCGGCTGTGTCTTGGGACAACACGACGAGACGGGAAGAAAGGAACATGCCATATACTATCTAAGTAAGAATTTCACACCCTACGAAGCATGATATTCTTTGCTGGAGCACACCTGCTGCACTTTGATGTGGATAGCTCAGAAGTTGAGGCACTACTTCTGTGCCTACACCACATATCTCATATCAAGAATGGATCCATTAAAATACATCTTCCAGAAACCCATGCCTACGGGACAGTTGGCAAAATGGCAGATACTACTGAGTGAGTTTGACATCATCTATGTAACTCAGAAAGCAGTCAAGGGATAGGCATTGGCAGATCACTTGGGAGAAAATCCTGTGGGTGGAGAATACGAACCACTGAAAACATATTTTCCCAATAAAGAGGTATCATTCGTAGGAGAAGATATCACCGAAACCTAGGACGGTTGGAGAATATTTTTCGATAGAGCTGCAAACTTCAAAGGAGTAGGTATTGGAGCAGTTTTGGTATCAGAGACGGGTCAACACTATCCAGTATCCGCAAAACTTAGATTTTCGTGTACCAATAATATGGCAGAATATGAGGCTTGCATCTTGGGCCTCAAGTTAGTCATTGACATGAACGTTCAGGAATTGCTAGTAATTGGAGATTCAGACCTTTTGGTACATCAGCTTTTAGGAGAATGGGCTACAAAGAACACCAAAATATTGCCATATTTGTACTACGTACAAGAGTTAATGAAAAGGTTCACAAAAATAGAGTTCAAACATATTTCGAGAATCCAGAATGAGTTCGCAGATGCGTTGGCCACTCTATCTTCCATGATACAACACCCAGACAAGAATTTCATCGATCCTATTCTAGTAGGGATCCATAATCAGCCAACTTATTGTGCTCATGTTGAAGAAGAAACTGATGGGAATACATGGTTTCATGACATCAAAGAATGCCTAGCAAAAGGAGAGTACCCGGAGCATGCAAATCATACTCAGAAACGCACACTCCGAAGATTATCCGACCACTTCTTCCAAAGTGGGGGATTTCTGTATAGAAGGAATCCAGACCTAGGATTATTATGGTGTGTCGACGCTAAGGAAGCATCAAAATTGCTCGAAGAGATACATGCCGGAACTTGCGGACCACATGAATGGATTTGTTTTAGCTAAGAAGATATTAAGAGCAGGATATTTCTATATGACTATAGAAACGGATTGCATTAGGTATGTCCAAAAGTGTTATCAATGCCAAGTATATGCGGATATGATACGAGTGCCACCAATGAACTCAATGCAACAAGTGCACCTTGGCCTTTCTCCGCTTAAGGGATGTATGTCATTGGTCCAATCAAACACGCCGCTTCAAATGGACACAGGTTCATTCTAGTGGCCATAGACTATTTCACAAAATGGGTTGAAGCCGCATCTTACAAGGCTGAAACTAAAAAGGTCATCGCAGAGTTCTTTAGGGACCATATTGTCTGTCGATTCGGGGCACCGGAATCAATCATCACCGACAATGCTGCCAACATTAATAGTGATTTGATGAAATCCATGTGTGAAACCTTCAAGATCAAGCATAAGAATTCCACAGCATACAGTCCACAAATGAATGGAGCTTTGGAAGCTGCCAATAAGAACATCAAGAAGATATTAAGGAAGATGGTAGACAATCACAAACAATGGCACGAGAAATTACCATTTGCCCTACTTGGATATCGTATCACGCTTCGCACATCAACTGGGGCAACTCCTTATTTGCTGGTATATGGAACTGAAGCCGTCATTCCAGCCGAAATAGAAATTCCTTATTTGAGAATCATACAAGAGGCTGAACTCAGTGATGCATAATGGATACGAAGTCGTTATGAGCAACTAGCTCTCATTGACGGGAAAAGAATGAACGCAGTATGTCACTGTCAACTATACCATAACAGAATGTCCAAAGCTTTCAACAAAAGGGCCAGGCCTAGAAAATTCATACTGGGGTAGCTGGTGCTGAAGCGGATCTTCCTGCATCAAGATGAAGCCAAAGGGAAATTTTTACCCAATTGGCAAGGGCCCTACATGGTTCACAGAGTATTAACAGGAGGAGCTCATACTCGCAGAGATGGACGGAGAAGTTTGGCCAAAACCTATCAACTCAGACGCAGTCAAGAGACACTATGTTTAGATTGTTTGCATTTCTTCTGATGTAACTGAACTACGCTTGACCTGATTCCCGTTTAAGAGGGGATACGTAGGCAGCCTTGTGGGTTTGGTCACAACTCAATAAAATCTTCATTTTTACCATGTCAGAAACTGGGGTAGAATTTTGAGGAGGATCCTCAAAATTCCGGAGCAAGTCCAACCAACTTCGTCATATGCAGAACAGTCAAAGAATCACTTATTGAACTGGGGTAGAATTTTGAGGAGGACCCTCAAAATTCTAACACAAAGAAGTCGCAATGTCTCTAAAGGTATCACAGTCATTGGTTCATCTAACTTACTTGATATTACATACTACTATGTTTTTAATTAACTACATTTATCAAATGCACGCATATTTTCTCGAAAACTTTATTTTATAAACAGCCAAATGCTACCAGGGACAATTCGAACAGGATCTCTAAACAAGAGCAAAAGAAAATCAAGAAGGTGAAAGCACGGACCAACCTTCCCTGCAAAGCTCACGATTGTTCTTTGGATGCAGGCACAATGCACATAACAGGAATATTCACAAAAATCACTATTTTCATAATGACAAGTTACCAAACGCAAACACTTCCAGCTAAGAAATACTTTACTTTCTCACTGTCATTCATCGTTTTATTGCATAAGGCTAAGCATTTCCTTTTTCCCACGAGACTAAGCAGTGTCTCCTATTTGCATGAGGCTAAGCATTGCCTCCCTAATTGCATAAAGCTAAGCACCGCCTTTCTTTTTATCGAGACTAAGAATTGTCTCCTATTTTTGCATAAGGCTAAGCATTGCCTCCTTAACTGCATAAAGCTAAGCACTTCCTCTCTTTTCATCGAGACTAAGCACTGTCTCCTCTTCTTTCATGAGGCTAAGTATTGCCTCCCTAAATCGCATAAGGCTAAGCATTGCCTTTCTTTGCATCGAGACTAAACATTGTCTCCTATTTTGCATGAGGCTAAGCATTGCCTCCTTAACTGCATAAGGCTAAGCACTGCCTCTCTTTGCACTGAGACGAAGCACGGTCTCCTCTTCTTGCATGAGGCTAAGCATTGCCTCCCTAAATTGCATAAGGCTAAGAACTGCCTTTCTTTGCATCGAGACTAAGCATTGTCTCCTACTTTTGCATAAGGCTAAGCATTGCCTCCTTAACTGCATAAGGCTAAGCATTGCCTCTCTTTGCATCGATACTAAGCATTGTCTCTTCTTCTTGCATGAGGCCAAGCATTGCCTCCCTAAATTGCATAAGGCTAAGCATTGCCTTTCATTGCATCGAGACTAACCATTGTCTCATATTTTGCATGAGGCTAAGCATTGCCTCCTTATCTGCATAAGGCTAAGCACTGCTTCTCTTTGCATCAAGACTAAACACTGTCTCCTCTTCTCGCATGAGGCTAAGCATTGCCTCCCTAAATTGCATAAGGCTAAGCACTGCCTTTCTTTTCTCCAAAACTAAGCATTGTCTCCTTTTCTTGCACGAGGCTAGGAATTGCCTCCTCAATTGCCTAAGACTAAGCATTTCCTTGTCCTCAAGACTAAATGATATCCCCGTTACACCATCTAAGACCAAGAAATATCCTCTACTCACTCAGGGCTAAGCACTGCCCTCTCCTTACCCGAATATAAGATTTGTCTTATCGTATCTTCGCATACGACCTAGCATCGTATCTTTGCATCTCATGGGCTGAAACATCACCATCTTTGTCCAAAGGCGTCATAGTCCGAAGGCACCATCCTCATAGACGGAAGAGACCATTCCATGGCCTGAGGATCTCTTGGTATTTCACATCATTATTCAAAGGTGTCATGGTTCAGAGGCACAATTTTCATGGCCCGAGGACATCATTTCATGTCCTGCGAATCCCTTATCACATGACTCATACCCCAGGCCGTCATGGTCTAAGGACATCATCCTCCCCGTCCAAAGACAACTTTCATAGTCCAAAGAGAATTTGCATCATGATTAAATTCTCTCAATACCCCATATATACTTGCATGCATCGTGTTTTAATTTTTGCAGGTAATCCAGGAAGTAACCGTTCTCCTAACGGGAGCAATCTTCGCTCTGGTTTCCATTCAACGTTCACATCCTGTAATTATTTCAAATACAACCAACCACCATCAGTTACCCATTTTTACTTGATAACCGTTCAGATACTCATTTTGAGATACATCCATAACATTTCAAAGTCACATTCATGATTTTGCGCAAATTCATCTGATACTGTCCTACCCTAAAGAACCCTTTTCTGAATCATACGACCGCTCCTATAACAACTCCATCGGTTCAGTTCACCGTTGGATCCAGAACTATACACAGTCTGATTCCAGTAACACCAGGGATATGTAGGAAACTCAGGAACCAAGGTTCAGCCTCCATTTTTGAATCACCTCTTTCGGTCAAAATCGCTCATCATTTCCTTTATCCGACAACTCTTTCATCACTCCCGGGTAAAAAGAGGCAGCTGTTGTTACCCAATTTTTCCCTCATAATTTTAAAAATATATATATACTTTTAAAATAGCATATTTACATCATTATTTAGTTTACAAACCTATACAAGTATTTTCTATAAGTTTTCATAATTTTCATATACAAATGCTCCTTATTTATACTATTTGTGTCGAAAATAGCATTTTATATTTTTATAATGTTAAATCAGTATTCTTAATCATTTTAGTGCATAAAACATATTTCACACATTCACTAATTATTTTTATAAATCATTTTACTAAATTATACGTGTTTAAAAGAGCTGGCCTAATTTTGAGTTATTCTCGGACCAGACAAACCCAAATCCCTGGCCCAAAACCTCAAGCCCAATCCCAGGCAACCTTGTCCAGTCCAAAACAGGCCCAGACCCCCTTAAACCATAGTCGTTGATCAAGAATGATCAACGGCTCACAACCCTCAACCTCTCTTCTCTTAGAACCCAATCCCTAAACCCTAGAGACCATTGTCTCTGTCTAGCCACCCTCAATCGCTCCTCCTCTACCAAATACCCTAATCGCCGCCTTCCCCAAATTTTCTCCTAATCCCGGCTACAATGGGATTTTCCTCTTATTTACTTACCATATTTGTGTGTTTTTACTACTGGTTGATTCTCTATGGTATCACCTAGTACTTGCCTAAACATGGCAAGTACTACCTCTCTGATTTTATCTGAATGAGTCCTATTTCTTGAATCTAGACCGTATTTCATCTACATGCGTCTGATTCTACACTGTGTGAGTCCGATTTTGTTTGGATTTCTGCTGATTTACACTTTCCCTAAAAAAATAGGGTTTACCGGATTTCTCTCTTAAATCGATTTCAAATTAATTTGTATGTTGTGTTCCCTTATTTGTTTCTTAATTTACTATGTTTCCTTATGTGTTTGCTTGATTTTTGACTGCTATATAAACCCCCTCATTTTTCCTTCTGAGGGGGAACGGGAAAACGAATCGATTCTTACTAAAACTTGGTTTTGTTTGCTACTCTCTTACCTGGTGTTATGTACTGGACGGCTGAAAGCAAAAGCCATTAGCATTTTGTTACATGTTTTTGGTGCGAGCATTGCCCTGAGTTCATCGAAGCTCTTGGGAACTTTGACGCATCGAGGTTTCTGGGTTCTTGTGGATCTTTCGTTCTTTATTAATGTCTGTTAACTGGTAAGCTACTTGACTTTTGAATTTCATCCCTATGTGTCTTTGATTTATATATGTTCTCACCTCTGAAATCCATGGCTTAATATATTTTCTGGATTACTTTTGTGCACGATTCTGTTAATTCTACTTTGTTCTAAGTTTCTTTAGCCTCGAACTTCCTCCTAATGCTGCTAGTTCTGAGATTGCCTAAGTCTAATTTGGACAATCTGATGCTCTTAAGTTTATTTAACCAGTGTATTGTTGTGTGGATGTTCCCTGTCACTCAGCATGATCCCTATACTCCATTAGTGATTGACTGAGATCTTAGCAGTTACCTCAACTTGTTTTCCTTGCCTTGTTTGAACCATTTTGTTTTATGGCATGATTTAGATCTCCTTTAGTTAATTAGTCTATCGTGCCAATCCCAGAATCCCTACATATGCTATTTGTTATGAACTTGATATCTCACACTGCTCTGAATCTCTGCAATGTTTGTCTTACAAGTCCAATGTGTTTCAATTTGTATTAAGATCATCCTCTATAATCTTGTTTCTGTGCTAATATATCCCCCAACATGCCTATGGTTCATCTGATATCCTGTTCTTTCAGTGATTATTTGGCTTGTCACAATGTGTATCCCCCATCATGTCTAAATACTGATTATCATGACACTAGGATGTATGTTTAGAATAATCTCTTAGGTTTTAACTTGTTGGTATTGTGCATCTATGACTGCAAACTTGTTTCTTGCCTGACCCTTCCCACATGTGGTTTTGTCATAATGCGTGCTCCCTATCCTGTCTCAATGCAGTCCTGTTTCTTGATGAGAGTTAATATATCTATATTATGATATTAGGATGCATGCTTAGCTTAATTTGTACCTTTTAGGTCTCAACTGGTTTAGTATCACAATCTATGTACATCTTGCAAACTTTTTTCTTCCCCAATTTCTTTCAACATGAGGCTATCTATGTAGTGTTTTGCTATCTTGTTGAACCTACTGGCCTGCTTGATTAGTTGCTATGTATGCTCCACTAGGTGTAGTACTTAATTCATGTCCCTCTATCACTATCCATTCTCCTTACTTGCTACTCATGTTATTCTAAATTCTCATTCTTAGCCGGCTGAAAGCCAAGGCTATCTAGGTTCTATTGTTGGCCTCCCTAGTGTGAGCACTGCTCGGGTTCCAATTGAGACTCTTGTGAACTCTGACACACTAGGGCTTGGTCCTTAGTCACTCCCTCAATCTCAAAATTGTTCCTATTCTCTCTACTTCTCCTATTATGTGTACCAGAATTGGTTGGTTCAAGTGGTGCAACACTTGGTGATGTGGCTCACTGAATTGGTATGGGTTCTTCTATGGACCCATGATCGTATATTGAACACGGCTCTTTGTTGACGGCCCAGTAAGGCTGGGTGTTTAGTTATTTTATTCGGGCCTACTGTGGGCCTACTCACTGTTATGTAATATTATTACTTTACTCATTATTGGGCTTGTAATAATCTTTGTATAAACAATTGGGGTGCTAGTAAAAAGGGAATGAGTAGAATTCAATATCTACATGCAAAGTGGGTAGACGATATGCCTATAGTACTGGATAATGTGTTTGCTATATGTGTTGTTCTATTACATGAGCACTGTAAAGATCATGGCATTAGGAAAAACACACACACACTACCTGTTTACCATTAAACAAGAGTTTTAAATGCTATGTCCACTGCTACGCGTTTATAGACGACATGCCTATAGGAAGTGCGCACTCTTTCAATTTGCATGACTGCTTTCAACCGCATTAGAAACCTGCCTATAGGAACAAATGAATTCTCCTTCAATTCACTTCAGTATATCCACTAGAGATCATGCCTATAGGATTTTAATCATTTCATTTGTTATTGTATCACATTGTTCACCTAGAAAACATGCCTATAAGGTTAAAGTATAACAATAAAATCAGTTCCAAGTGCTAATCGTTAGAGATCCTACCTATAGGATACCATAATTCGCCTTAATAACTGTTAACGATGCCCACTCAACATTGTTTATTGTTCACTTAGACCACTATCAAAAGTGTGAGTAATTATGGGTTCCTCCCGATAGATTTCACTGTCTTTACTACGTAAATCACTTAGACGCAACATCTACAGGATTAATAACTGGAAATCTGCAATTTCGACAATGAATATGCGACAACTGTACAATCCTGTTTGTGAGCAATGCTTGGTTTCTGAAACTGTTTGCATGCCTTAACGCCCTGTCACATAGAAATCATGTCTATAGGGATTTAAGTTCTTAACTCTGAACCGCTTAACATACAATTTTTCTTGAGTGCATTCGTTGTTTAAGTGTGGAGGCAAACTTTAGCCCTGACTGTCGTACTTGAAGTCCAATGTGTTTTTGTATGTCGCCTAGTTTTAACATTTCTGAGCAGCCTAAGCCAAGTCTAGAACCACCTAAAAATAGAGGTCCAAATGCCTCCTAGACCATAGGTATAGGACGGTTAGTGCACGCATAAGGCATGATTTGGAATAAACTAGTGTGCTTTAGGTAATAACTTAAAGATAGTAATCAGGTAGCAGGAGATGATAGTCTGTGCTTGCTAAATAATATGAGTAACACCCCATCTTGAGGGAGTTACGAGGAATTATTTATGTTTCACGGGGAGATCCTTTATGCTAAAAAACTTAGGACCCCCCATTCTACCTTTGAATCAAGTGTTTGTATTTACTCAAAGTCTTTGATAATCAAAATTCCCAAACTTTTTGTTTTTGTTTATCTGACTAATTTATATAATTCAAGTTCAGCCGGGACCCACAGTTGTGGACCTCGAAGAGTGCCTAACACCTTCTTTTCGAGGTAATTGCGAGCCCTTACCCGATCTTTGGTGATGAAAACTAGTCAAACCCAAGTCATATGCAAATATGTTCCCTAACGCACCTTAAACTGTTAGGTGGCGACTCTTCTCTTTTAATACCTCCTTTAAAAGAGTTGTCACGACATCGAGGCCCGATTTCACGAGAACAAAGGGACGCGACAATCGAGATCACCGAAAAAGGATCATACAAACTTGGAGCAACGAACGGTGAATGACTACCGAACAACTGGAACGTAACTCACTTAAAGCGATACTACTGCTAAGGTACAACCACATTTATTCCTTTTACTTATTTGCATTTCGAACGAACACTTGCAGGCAACCGTTAAAAAATGATACAATGTTTAGGCCTGAAAGCATGTGTTGCACTCTTTTTCCCTTGAACCGGTTTTGTCCCAATGGGTTTTCTGGCAAGGTTTTTAATGAGGCAACAGTAAAACGTGCTAACTTAGAATTGAAGGCCGGTTACAAACCGGTGTTTAAGAATACAACAACAGTATTCGAGGCTTCTCTATGATCGGCCTCAAACACTTGGGGGGGGGGTCACCCTCAGACAGTGACTTTAGCAAGAAAAGAAACTTTGTGACCGAATAGTCTCGTCTTGATCGATAGGATTTACTGTAAGGGCCAAACGGTCGAATGCACCGTGCCCACATAGACTACTCGACTCGAGCCCTGATATAAAGCTTGTACACATGTGTAACCATATGTATTACACACACAAATAAAAAGAAGTCTCTACCTTGCGGATAAATATCTTGTCCCTTAAAAATTTTATTTTCTTTCTTTTCTCTTAAAGAATTTCTTAAATTTGTTCCCCCAAAGATATCGAGCCCAGGGGTCGCCTTTATCCGAGTTCAAAGGATCGCTCTCACTTGGGGACTGTCGTCCAAAGACAAACTCGGACGACTCGGGCTATCAGAGCCGGGGGCACAAGACCTATTAGGCAGCACCCGAACTTTAAAGGCTACGACCATCGTCACTCGGGGATGTTATCTTAGGCAAGCCCGGATAACTCGGGGTAACAAGACCACGGGGCAACACCCGAACTAAAAAGGCTACGGCCATACTAAAACAGCTCGGAGACGTCCGAGACCCATAACAAAAAACAAGGTCTTCAAAATTTCTAAACCGGTTCTAAAGGCTACCCTCGACAAACTATAATCTAAAAAATTATAAGTACTTTGGGGAAACATTTTCAGCCATACCGAATGCCCATGATGCCTTAATCAAAATAATGTTGAAAGTAAGGCTTTTTCGAACCTCCGAACATGACCTAACTATTTCGTGATAAGGCATTTCGATCTTTGCAAACATAAAGAATAAAGTAAAGGAAAACAAACGCAGAAATTGTCGAAGGGAAAAAAGGAAGCCTTGCATTATATATACATACAGTCTTTACAAAGGCCAAACAGCCTTGACAAAAGTAAAAAAGTACAAAAACACAAAAATAAAGGAAAATGTACAAGGCACTTAAACGGCCTGTCTTCACCCTCAGATCCGCTCGAACCCTCGGAGTCTTCTTCATCCTCAGGATACTCCAACTTCTTGGCCTCGGCTTCGAGCTCCTTAGCACTCTCAATTTCAGCCGATAAGTCGAAACCTCGAGCATGAATTTCCTCGAGGGCCTCTCTTCGGGATTGCCACTTCGCGTGCTTGACGATATCCTTCAGTTGATCCTGGGCCACCTCAATGTCGACCTTATATTGGGCCACTATCTCGTCAGCATCGTGACCACCAAAACCACCGACTTGGTCGTTTCGAGCTCCTTGGCAAGAATTTCTCGATCAAAGACTGCCAAGCGTAGCTGAGACTAGAGCTCCTCAACCTTTTGGTCCCTCTCCTTGGCCTTCTCCTTTGCCACTCGAAGATGGACCTCAACCGAAGTTAGCTTCACCCAAGCGGTCTCATTTTCCTAGGCCAGGTGGTCCTTCCTGCCTCTCCATTATTCGACCTTGGCCTTGACTACATCCAGCTTAGCTCGAAGTTGGTCGATCCGATCGATCTTCTGTTGGACCTGCAGATTCCAACCATTAGTCACCGATTCTAGCTCATCATCACTAACTTTAAATATTTTTACATGTTTGACCAGGTCGGCATGCTCCTTCCGGGCCACCTCCAGCTCTGGTCGGAGGCTCTTAGCCTCCCCTTCACGTTGCTCGCTAAGAAGTTTGTAAGTATCTCTCCTCTCAATGAGCCCTTGGACATTGTCTTCGAGCTAGTTCAGCTCGTCCCGATATCAAAGAAAAGTTTCGTGATGAAGCACTGAGGCCTAAAGACACAAAGAAAGGTGTTAGGGTTATCTATGAATTAGTCTAAGTACAAGTTAAAGTCATCAAGAAATATCTGAAATTACCCGATTTAGCGCATGTTGTGCGTCGTTGAACTAGTAGGGCGTATCTACCTCATTCATCTTGGCTTGGTCTTTCTCGGTCACCAGACACTGAAGGTAACTGGCCACCCCTACGGGGGCAGAGAGGACCCGGGCATCCTCTGGAATGGAGATGATTATGGATCGCTTCTGGTCAGGATCCACGCCCAAAGCTGGGAACCAAGTGATCTATTTCGGGCTTCAGGAAGGCTCGCTTGTTCCCGAAGATGGACTATTTTTCGGCACCTATAGGTCTCTCAATCCGGTACATCCTCCATGGTGGTAGAATCCACGCCATCAAAAACTCCGCGGAAGGGGTCGTCCGCTTCGTGGTTCCCCTCGTTGGGATGTTCTTTCACCATCTGAGCCTCGTTATACATGGACTCAGTGAACGAAGACGACTCAATGATGTCTATCACACCGTGTACTTCCTTCAGAGCATTGCCTGCATCCCAGGAAGCCTCGACCCCGGTCTCCTCGTCGGCCTCCCTAACCTGAGGCAGATCGGCCTCACCTCTCTCTGGTTCGGAGACCCCTTGCCCTTCGAGTTGTGATGGCATGTGGGCCATCAGATCGAAGGCTTCATCTTCTCTTTTGGATACGTCCCTCAACTGATAGAGTGAATCCGAAGATGGTGCTCGAGCGCTAGTGCTTTCTTTAGACTTGTGCACCAGCCTTGTTCTTGTTTTCTTCTTTTTTGAGATCGGAGAACTCGAGTCCTCTTTCTTTTCTTATCTTCAGTCCATCTCGGAGTAGGGGACTCTGTAGGTAAGTCCTCACTACCGGCTGAAGGCCTCAGTTTGACATCCTTGGATAAACCTGCAAAAAGAAATAAAACATGTGAGAACTTAATGACACAAGAGGAACCCAAAAATTACTTACTCATGAAAGGAATCTCACCATGAGAATGGGCCTCCCAAAGGCCCTTCGTAAGCTTGCGCCATGAGTGCTCGGAATAGGGCATTTGTGATACGATGCCCTCGACCCACTCCTTGAGTCGAGGGACCACATTTGGGACCTGAGCAATAGCTGCACCAATAAAAAGGAAGGAAAAAATGTAAAATAAAATTTTGAAAGCAAAATTATGCTTGCGTGATGTATTCCAATTCTCGGGGAACGATATATGCTCGGTTGGGATCAAGTCTGAAGTCCTCACTTAGACAAAACGGCCTTGCCATCCTCAATCCCGGTCTTCATCAATACTCGAGAACGGGGCCTTGCTGGCTCGGCGCACGAGCTTTATCAGTCCTCCCCCCCCTCCCCTGAAAGATTTGGGGACTGTACAGGCGTAGGAGATGGTCGACGGTGAACGAGCAGCCATCGATTCTGCTCATGAAGAACCGGAGGAGTATCACGATCCTCCAGAATGAAGGATGAATCTGAGTGAGGTATACCTCGTACCTCTTGCAAAATTCAACGATGACCTGGTCCATCGAGCCCAATTTAAAGGGATAAGTGTAAACACTTTGGTATTTCTCGACATGGGTGGTGATGGCTTTGTCGGGGTCAGGGATCACTATGCCCTTACTGGCCTAATTGCAATATTTTCGGAACGTAGGGAGGACTTCTTCGGTGATCGATAATATGTACCTTGAGACCTCCTCGCACCGGCCTTGTACGGAGGAAGGTTTTTCGACCATGAAATCGGCGGTTATCGAGCATCCTCCGGGTATGAACATTTTCAAAGGGATACCGGTACTGGTTCATCGACGGCAGTACGGGATACAGTTTCTTTGGCCTCAGTGGCCGGCCGCGAAGTAGAAGGTGTTTCTCTTTGGGGAACGGTTTTTGAAGTCTTTGTTATTTCTTTAAAAAAAATAGAGGCAAAAATAGAAGAAGAGAGGAAGTTGAAGGAGTGCACTTATTGGCTCGAGATAGAGATGCACAAAAGTTCTTACAAAAGATCTCAAATAAACTAGAGTATAATTGCTAGGAAGTATTGAAATTTCTAAGGTATGGGGGTAGAAGGCTTGGATGTAAAGTTTAAATGAATAAAGGAAGAGGTATTTATAGTTTTTCAGTGGCGAATCGCATCCAGGAATGGCCGACCGGCGGCTGACAAGCATTTAATGCCATTAATACTTAACTGACGAGACGTTTCATTTGTTTTGTCTTTTCTGTCACAGGGTATCGAAGTAAAAATCGGAAGCTCATATCGTTTCTCGTCATGTTCACTCCAAAAAATGAGGGTACTTTCTGTATACGATCAAAATCGAGCTCGCCTGGGACATGGTGGATCAGGCTCGAAATGTGGTAATAAAGGACTAAAGATCGACCCCAAGTCCCACCGGGTTAGAACCCGGGGGCAGAACGCCTGCCTTCGAAGAATATCGAGAACGTGATCTCGGAATCGGTCCTATCCTCGAACGAGTTCGAAGAAACATTGTTAGCATAACCAACATGAGGCCAAAATATCCGTGATCGGTCGGATATTACGGCGGAAATCCCAACACGTATCGATAAGGGATCGCCAATCAGTAAATTAAGAGATTTATTCATTGTTTATAGAATTGTACCTGAAATAGGATTCCTCTACTATATAAAGGGGTCTAATAATTCATAAGACACATTGTAACACGCACTCAAAAGCAATACATTATTATTTTTCTCTTTAAGCTATTATTCATCTGTATCTTAAGACCGATCGAAGTATATCTGGTTCGAGGGTGATTGGTCATCCAAGACTGAAATTATCCAATTTGTGTGGTTTGAATTTACATTGTCGTTATTTATTTCAATTGCAACTTAATTTATCACTTTGTATCAAGTTAATCCGCATATCCTTAAAACCACTTACAAATTCAATTGTTATTCGATTTTAAGGATAAAGACTCTTTAAAATATAGACATTTATCTTAAATACAATTCTATTTATAACAATATTTTTTCTTATTTCACATTTGTTTATCAGCCGAATAAATAATAACCCAATTAAAAGAGGGACCCAACCCAAAATCCATATACATAAATTAAATAATGCTAAAAGTAAATTAATCTCCCTCCCAAAACCGCTAATCATAACGATTATTCTAATCTTAGCCACCCAACCAACAAAATAGTGTCATGTTAGGTAAAGGGGCTCTTTGATGCAACAAAAAAATTAGTAATGTAAGTATTAGTGTATGCATCCAGTATCCGAACCCGTGACTTATAGATTATACGAAGACAGTTTTATTGTTGCTCCAACGTTCTTCAACGTAAGAGATTGAAAACAAAAGCTCACATGCAATCATTAATTGCACGCGAGGATATAGATTCTAGGATTACTAACATAAAAAGTGAAACAACGTTGTAACTAGAAATAAATGGCAAGTATAGCGGAAATGACTGTTTTAGAGTTACACTTTCTCTCTAAGTGGGTTCATGTTGTATTCAAGAAATAATTATAGGTCATAACCCTAGTTGTTTAAATTTTGTTGAGCATTTGACCACGCAAATGATACGCCACAAAAGTTGTTATAAATGTTTGTCATAATACATAAAGTAGGAGTAAATTTTATGGGCGCTCATTTAACTTTGTATTCATTATTCAAAAGTTATTTTTTTTAATTTTGTTATACAAAAATTATTTTACTTTACTCTAATTATCACAAAAGTCATCTTGGCTACATTTTATAATACTTTTACTTGAAAAGCTTATTATGCCCTTAACATTATAAACTTTCTCATTTATGTAATACCTTCTATGTTATATACTATACTTATAATATATTTTAACCTAGGTATTTTATTTATAATTAAATTTATATTCTTTTATTTATTATTTTTATAATATATCCCTACATTTAATTTTTTTATGGCACTCAATTTGTTTAATCATATTCAATCATGAACATATTTTAAAATATAAAATCGACAAAAATATTTATGTTTTAATATTTATTTGAAATAATAAAAATATATTTGCTTAAAAATGATAGCTTTTATAGTTAGTAAAACTTTTAAAAAGAATTTAAAGATATCTGTGTTTAATATTAAATTTTTAAAGCTTTATATGTTAATATTATTTATTTAAAAGTATTAATGTGATGTAACAGTGTGCTAAATGTAGGTATTTTATGTATTGGATTAATAAATATGGCTTAGCTGATAAATATATGAACTTTGATTTTATAATTATTATTAAAAATATTTTATTAGGCATGGTTATGAACGTTGACCAGAGATTTGTTTACAGTAATATTACTGACAAATTTAATAATGTTATATATATATATATATATATATATATATATATATTCTTAAATCAATTTCAACTATGACCCTAATTAATTAAACTAGTAGAACGAG